>NDGN011448818.1:0-11926 GCA_002564285.1 Tympanoctomys barrerae
TGTGTGTGTGTGTGTGTGTGTGTGTGTGTGTGTGTTTACATGTGTGTGTTGATGTATGTGTGTGTTAAATGAATGAAACAACTTTTTGAAGTCTTATTCTACTACTAGAAATAGTTAATTATTAATACTAATCATTAAAAATCATAGTAATGGTGAACAATCTTCATTTTGAGAAAACTGTCAATGAATGAGACTCAATGAGAAAATCCATGATTTCTCACCAACACTGAACTCACAAAGATGGAGCTGAGAAGTAGATGAGTGCTTTGCACACACAAGGATTGAACGCCCTGAGTTCAATCGCCTGGACTCCAAAAAGCAACTCAAGAATGTTCCCATCTTCTTACATCAAAAATGGTCTCTCATTTTTGTGTATTTTGCTCTTTGCTTTAGTTTTAGATTTTACAATTTATTTAATGCACTGAAGACTATAAATATCCTTTTAACTGAATCTGTATAATAAAGAAAAGGGAGGGTGGAAACAGAGCTTCTCATGTAAAGAAGCTACTTTTAAAGATTCTATAAATGCAAAATAAAAAACAGCCCATAGATGAAAATGAATATGTAGCCAATAAAAGTAGCTAGCACAACATGAACAGCATCTAGCCAACTAAGAAGCTGTCCTCATTGAGAAATTTCATCCAAGTGATGTTTTACGATAGCATCTTTATTAAATAATATAAGATTTTGAAATTCCATTTGAAACTGACATTCAAATATTGATCACAAACCTATCAATACTGACAATTTTTCCCCCATTCTAACACTCTGTTTCACTTTTTAATTAAGAGTAGTATACAGGAAACAAACAGACACTTAGGCAGGGCCTGAAGATCCATCAGCCTGTAGGAAAGGAAAAACTCATGATACTGCCTGACAGTTACCATCATAAACCTGGCTCTTTGACTGTGTTTTAGCTGTAAGAGACCATCACCAACTCTAAGAGAGGGATCAATTGAACCACAACATGCCTTTAGGCCTTCTCAACTTTACTATTTCCTGGTTACAGCCCAATCTGATTGGACCATGAAGCCAAATAAAAGCATCCCTGTTCTATTATTTTTTTTTCTAATAGCACAAACCGGATGTGCCTTTATTAGCAAAAAGGAGTCACAGCTCAACTTCAGAAAGTAATTGTACCCAGTTAATCCACTGCAAGGCAAAAATAATATATTGCATGTAGACATGCACATGTGTACTCACATACACACATACACACGTATACATACACATGCAAGCAGTCAGAGATCACTTCTGTAGAGTAGTGGAATAACACATCTCCAAAATCAACCTTTTAAAAGGATGGAAAACACTTGCTCTTTTAGTACTGTGGGGTCAGGAAGCAGAAAATAAAATACGGATTAGCTAAAGAGGCACAAGGGAGTCTGCCAGGAGTCGCCCATAGCACTGAAGAAGTGTAGATATTTGGGGGAATTCAGCAGAGCTGGCCTTTCTAGCGGTGACTAGGGACAGACACTCCCCAACTGCTCCCTTTATCACTAGGTAATGAAGAGCGAACCAGCCAGTCAGTCCAAGGCATTTCACTGAGGCCAGGGCAGGGTAGGATTTCCCGCAGCAGGCGGGTGGCATGGGGAAGGCCCTGATTGGCAGACGACCTGCCACCTGGAGGCCGGCCGCGGGCGCGCTCACCTGTGAACACGTTCTGGAAGCCTTCAGCAGTAGCTGGCGTCCCGGACGCCTTAGCAGCCAGCGCGGGGGTCACTCCGCCACCATCTGCAGCCTGCCCGCGCCCCAGCAGGTGAGCTGAGCCTCCCGGCCGGGGGGAACGAACACCCAGCTCCTCGGTCCAGTCGGCAGAGCGGCTGAGGCCAGCGGCGAGGCCCCCGTCCGCCCGCTGCTTCTTGGCCGGGGCGACCACCGAGGCCAGGGCGGGTCTGGACCCCCGGCTCACGGAGGATTCCAGTCGCCTCTTGATCCTCGGGCTCTGGCTGGGGGACTGCGACGGGGAATGGTTGGGCGAGCTGAGCTGCCGGGTGGTGGTCTTGATGTAGCAGGGGGCTATCAGCGGATAGGGCTTGGGGCAGCGCGGGCTGGGCGAGGGGCTCCCGGGCAGGGAGGCGGCCGCGGCGGGGACCCCAGGACATCGTGTCCGCTCCTCCGGCTCTGGCCCCGGCCCCTGCGGGGCCTCTTCCCCCACTGGGGCCCAGTCTTCCGCTGGAGAGCCCCGGGGGGCGTCCTCAAAAGCATCCTCCTCGACCTCCTCATCCGTGTCCGGGGCTGCGTCCGCGCACTCCCCCGGCCCGGCCCCGGGGAACGGGAAGGCAGTGTACGAGGATGAGTCTGCAGCGGGGACCTGGGCCGCTGGGACGCCAGGAGCCTCGGAGGTCCGGCTGCTGCTGGGGGACTGGGGCTGCGCGGGGGGCCGCGCGGGGGGCTGGGGAGCCTGGCGCTTGGGCGGGGCGGGGGGCACGGGCGGCGCCTGCTCGGTGCGTGGACCGCCCGGGGCCTCCGCAGCCTCGCCGCTTGGTCCTTGTAGGAACCGCTCCAGGCCCAGGAAGGCCCCGGGCGCAGCAAAGGCGGCGGTGGGGGTCGCTGCAGGCTCCTGGCCGTCTTGGAGCTGCTGCAGCTGCTGCAGGCGGATCGCCTGCTGGATGTCTGAAAGCAGATCCTCCTGCTCCGCAGCCGAGTGGAAGCTGTAGATGTCCGTATCTGAGCCCGAACTGGTCCTTTGTCCATCCTGCGCCCCTGCGGCGGCTTCCAAATCCTCAGCGACCTGCTGTACCCCTGCCCCAGCCTCGGGAGGCCTAGGACCACCCGGCCGGGTCACCTCGAAGGAGTCCACACACTCAGTATCCGACAGACCAGCCTCATCCGCCGACAGGCTGAGGTCCGGGGTCTTGGTGCGCAGGGAGTGAGCGCTGTCCAGCTCCCCCGTCTGCAGGGTCTGGGAGTCGAGCACATCCTCACGGGACCCGCCGGCGCCTTTCCCCTTGGACAGGTTCTTCCTGATCCGCAGGTTGGAAAACACCGAGGCCCGGGCGTCCGACTTGCTCTTCTTCTTCCCGGACTCCCCGCCGCCGCCGCCCCCCTTGCCGTGCTTGCCCAACGCCTTCTTGCTCCCGCTGCCCTTCTTAGCGGCTTCTGTGTCCCTGGGCCCCACCGCGTCCTCGGCGCAGCCGCCGCCGCCTTCGTGCGAGGCATCACCTGCGCTCCTCTTCAGCTTCCCGTCCTGGTTCCCCATGTCGCAATCCCGCCACCGCGCCGCCGCGCCCCGAGAACTCAGGCCATCGCGGGCCTCTTCGGCCCCGGGCCCGGGCCAGGGGGACCTCGCGAGCGAATCAGGCAGCTGGACGGGCCGCGGGGAGACGAAGCTGATGAGCGCGCGGCTGGCCCAGCTCGCATCTGCGGCCGCTTTGCATAATGCGCGGCGGCTCCCGCGCGCGCTGTCCCTGCGGCAGCGGCTGCGGCCAGAAGCCGGCGGGGCGCGAACATGCTCAGTGCGGCGCGCCGCGCCCGCCAATGGCAGCGCCCGACGCAGCGCCGGCCCAGCCCAGCGCCCGCCACCCCCTAGCAGTTCCGCGCCGAACTCAGGCGCGAAAACCGTTTCCTCTATCTCGGGGAATTGAATCTCCACGCTGCAGATCGAATGCATGGACGGACCCTCACGAAGCGAAGCGCGTCGGTCGGGAGATGCACCCGCAACGTCAGAGCTCCCAGACCTGCAAAGACAACATTCAACCCATAATTAGACAATTTCAGGATGGAGTGGGAGGGGGGCCGAAGCAAAGCTCCAGTTTGGAAGTACCACAATACAATATCACGGCCGTTTATAAACGTACACACACGCACGCACGCACCCATCTGCCTGCTTCTTCGGGCCCTCTTAATATTTGTTGAATGAATGAGCTGTTCTGTTTCTTGAATAATTGATCGTCTACTGGAGCACTCCAACGTGCTCGAGCATATGGTTTAGGGAAGGTTACTACCAAGGCACTGAGCTGGGTTTCACAGACCCTGCTTCCCCGGGGAAACCTTAGCTGTCATCTCCAAAGTTGGCTGATCAAAGTTGGGGGTTTTCTTTGGGGGGGGGTGCACAGGAAAAAAAAGAGAGGTAGAGGAAGCAGAAAATGCTGAGATTAGGGTTGATTAAAATGCTAATCTCTAAAATTCTATGTGTTTACCATATAAATTAAACAGCATTTGTATTCAAAAAGGGTTTGGTGCTTAAACTATACCTCCCAGGAGGTCAAACTCATCAATATTAAACATGTCACTGTTGTGGCCCTGTACAAAGAAGAAAAAGACAAAAAGGAAACACCCTCCACACAAAGGCAGAATCAGATATTATGCTATTAACCACATTTTCCCAAGCAAGTCCCAGGTACAGTTTGTCTTTTACCAGGGCTTCCTAACTTTCTTGCCTTAGTATTCATACAAACACTTTTTCTCTAAATTTTGTTAGTATTTTTAACTATTAAATTTACTTACCTTTTCAAAGTATTTTTTTAACATTATTGGTATTGAAAAAAGCTCCACTCAGTAAGGTTACATTGGCATCCATCAACAAACGTTGCAAGTATTTGTTAAAAGTTCATGTTAATTGCTTTGGAAGTATGGAATAACTTGGATTAACTTGGTAGTTTTTAAAGCATACCCAGAGGAGGGCAAAGTAGCTCATATTATATAATGCAATTTAAATGTGGGAAGCAAAAGTGCAAGCTTCTTTTGCCAAAGATCAGCCAACATTTTAAACTTCTCTCCTTAGGCACCTTCATGAAAACACAAAGTTGGTCCCAAAGTCTGTGAGTGAGAGGCACATGGAGCAATTGTTACTAGCTTATTTTAAACTCCGATTTTAAGAGTAAATGTAACCACAGGGGAGGTAGCCGGTTATCCTTAGGTGACCCTTTTGAGTAAAGGACTTGAAGAAATCAACTTTAATAACTTTGCCAGGGTAATAATCCAGTCTCCAAGCAATTCCGGAGTGCTTGAAAAGCCTTTGTTTCACCTCTTTCACTCCATTGCTCTTGTTTCTTCTAGAAGCCAGGCTTCCCCGAGGGCACAATTTGCCTGTGGATATTAGAATTTTCTGCTCCTTTCAATGCCCAGAGACTTGGAATCTTGATTCCTGCTCTTTCTTTAACAAAACAACTGTGATTCTGAACTATTTATTCCTTTACTATTTTTCTATCTTTGGTGACATAGTCTAGAAGTTCAGAAGACAACAGAGATGATGGCAGGGGTAGAGGTGCTAGATTTTCACATCCATTGAATTTGAAACCACCAGGGTCCGTTGTGCCAGCAGGTCACAGTTGACAAAGCCAAAGTACATGCAGAGGCTCATGTGAAACCCATAAGTGTCTGGCATCAAATTCAGAGAGCCATGCTCACCCCAGTAATAATTAACACATGAGCTCAGTTCAGACGGGCCAAAAGATTTGTCCACATTCTTGTAGCAACAAAAAGTGATATTTGAGCTCACAAACTCAGGTCCCAAATTCTTGTAACAGCTCTGCATCATTTACTCTTTAGAGGACAGATACAGATGTTATAAAGCTGCAAAGATTTGCCAAAGCATCCCTTAACATTTAGTTGGTACTTAGCCATCTCAAAGATGCCTAGGACGTGGCTGTTATGGTTTGTGTCTAGATGTCCCCCCAAAGCCTCATGTGGTCATAGGGTTTTTTCAGTGTGTGATTCATAGTGCAAAACTGAGATTAGGGTGGGTGATTGCCAAATCAATCCACTGATTGAATTGGCACAGTCCTAATCCCAGTAGATCAGATACAATGTAAGGGATAGAACTCTCTTCTGTTGCTTTTGCCATCTTCCACTGCAGTAAACTGCTGTCCCTCTGCCATGTGCTACCCTGCCTTGGAGCCAGCCAGTTATGGACTGAAACCTCCACACTGTGAGGTAAACAAGCTCTTCCTCCCTTAATTTTGGAGGTCAGGTACTTTGTCTCAGCAACAAGAAAGTAACTAAGACAATAGCCCAAGCTTAACTCCACTTGATGAAGGAAGAGTAAAAGGGCTTGTCATGTAGCTCAGTAGTAAAGCACATGCTTAGGTTTTGATTCGCAGCAGTGGGTGCATACACACACACACACACACACACACACACACACATCATATTTGGGGCTGAAAAAATATAGGTAACAGATTATTAGAGATTCTCCCTTGTACACAGCCACATCCTATGTGTCAGGATATAGAAGACAAGTGGGCAAATGCGACCCACCCCTGTGCTAAAAGATGTAGTTTATTGGAGTTGTTGTTAAAAGTTTTCACTATTAGCAGCCCATGAAATTCACAAAAACTGTACATGGCATAAGATGCAGTGTTACTCCTCCAGAAAAGGGAATTGCATATGGACTTTAAACAAAATTAGTGGGGTGGGAATACTGTTTAGTGATCGTGGGCGTGCCAACCATACTCGAGGCCCCAAGTTGGACCCCCAGAACGATCCTTAAGTAAATAGATTAACAAAAGTAAAAGATAAAATTAGTAAGTGTAGGTTGGCAAACTGTAAGCAAATATTGAATTTCATTTCACAGGCAGGCTGCAACAATGTGGTAAACATGTAATCTCTGCAACTTACTCTAAAATGCATCAAAAATAAAAATGTTCTAATGACTGCATGGACAGTTCTACGACAAAACAAATTTAATAAAATGCCAACTGTCATTACTTGGTAGGTACATGGGAGGGTCAGTTTTTCTGTATGTTTGAAATTTTTCATACAAAAATGTTGG
This sequence comes from Tympanoctomys barrerae, assembly GCA_002564285.1. Taxonomy (NCBI): domain Eukaryota; kingdom Metazoa; phylum Chordata; class Mammalia; order Rodentia; family Octodontidae; genus Tympanoctomys; species Tympanoctomys barrerae. The sequence goes on from NDGN011448818.1 coordinate 6,716, forward strand.
AAATGCAAGCAAGTTTCAAGAATCTGTAAGTTTCTTATCTTTTTTTTTGTATTTAAAATCATGCAATAGCTAGCATTCAGTAAACACTAAATGGAGTCCAGGGGTGGAGCTCAGTAGTACAGCACCTGCTGAGCTTGTGCACTGCCTTGGGTTTGAGCCCCAGCAGCCCAAAAGCCATAAAATATAGTGAAATGTCTTTGGTAATTGGTTTTTTTGAAGGCCTGCATTGTTTTTGTGTGTTTGGCATAAGTGGAATGGATTCTAATTCTCCAACTCATCTTTTTCTTCAGCAAAGTGATCTTCCTTAAAAATGACAACCCTTTTGTCATCCTGCTGTCAATGGCCAAGCTGGATTTCACGAAGAGACAGAGACTGAGTGGTTGCTGCTGTATCCTGACTTCGAGCAGCAGTCAACTCCACATAGAACCTGGGAGTAGGACATTCAGAATGGAGTCTCTTCTCTCACCCCCTCCTGTGAGATTTTTTTGATCTTCAGCTACAGTTTTTGTCACTGTCAGCAACTTTATCTTCAAACACGATGGCTAGCACCATTACCAACAAGACAGATCTTTGCTCCATGAATTCCCGTGTGTTCATTGGGAATCTGAACACTCTTGTGGTGAAGAAGTCTCTTGTGGGTGTCATCTTCTCGAAGTATGACAAAATTGTGGGGGATTGCTCCATTCATAAGGGCTTTACCTTCGTCCAGTATGTTAATGAGAGAAATGCCCGGGCTGCTGTAACCGGAGAGGATGGCAGAATGATTGCTGGCCAGGTTTTAGATAGTAATCTGGCTGCAGAACCAAAAGTTAACAGAAGAAAAGTAGGTATGAAATGATCTGCAGGGGGGTTGTACAGCTCCTTTTTTGACTTGGACTATGATTCAACATGATTATTATGACAGGATGTACAGTCACCCAGCATGTGTTCCTCCTCCTCCTATTGCATGGGCTGTAGTACCCTCAAAACACTAGTGTCTATCAGGAAACACCTCCCAAAGAGGCAAAAGTGGCTTCATTTCTAAGAGTGGCCGGCAGGGATCTTCATCCAAGTCTGGAAAGTTGAAAGGTGATGACCTTCAGGCCATTAAGAAGGAGCTGAGCCAGATAAAATAAAAAGTGGATTCTTTACTGGGAAGCCCGTAGAAAATTGAAAAGGAACAGAGCAAACAAGCAGTGGAGATGAAGAATGTTAAGAGGAGCAGACCCGCGCCTCCCAGAAGAAAGATGAGACCTATGTAAAGATGGAGTCTGGGGGTGTTATGGATGACTCTGCTGAGGAGGGGGATCGACTGGATGATGATGATGATGATAATGAAGATCAGGTGGAGGACCAGCTGGAATTGATTAAGGATGATGAAAAAGAGGCTGAGGAAGGAGTGGAGGACAGAGGCAGTGCCAAAGACTAGGATGACTTCAGCCCCAAGTGGGGTTTAGAAGTCTTATCCCCTTATTTCTTTACCTAGGAGTTTGTCTAAGATCAAAGTTTCATCAGATCCTCTCCCCTAGTGTCTTCAGCACGTGCTCACTGTTCTGTGTCCCACCATGTTTATAACTGCCCTGTACCTAGTACCATTTCCGCTTCCTTTGATGCTCCTAGTCCTGTCTTCTGTAATTTTTGCTTTTTAATTCTGACACCTCTTTATAACATAACAATAAACAGGTTGTATGTTTTTATAAGCTGTCCACACAATCATCTCTCATTATGCAGGCAGTAGGGCTATTTCCATTTATACAACATCAGTAGTTGCTTCCCTAACGGCACAGGCAATCTCATTTAGTTGTGGCATCTGAAAACAGCTTTGAGTTAAGAGGTATGTGTGTCACCCCACACCAAGCACTTTGTGGGGCCGTTAAACACAAATGTAACAATGTAACTTTGTGAATGAGAGTCAGCATTGCATCCTCTAGAAAAAGGAGTGTCATAGTCTTTGTTTTCTAAAGTTGATACTGAGAGTTATTTTTTGTGAACACCTGATGTTTGAGATCTTTTTTCTCATAATAAACAAGTCCTTATTAAACCAGGGGGGACAAAATGGCCAAGCTGTTGCTCCCACCACCCCCTTTTAGTCCTGCTTGCTCTTCTAGACCCTGAACCCACTTCCTGGGGCACACCCTGCCCCTACACACCCAAAACTCAACTCAACCTCTCTTCTTTTGCATGCCAGTTCGTCCTTCAATGTTTATTAGACCACCACAATTACTTCAGTTGCCCAGGCAGAGTTGTTATCACTGCCCCACCCCTCAAGTGCCAGGATTCAGCATCACTGTAGACCTTGCTGTCCTTCCTCCTGTGGTCTCTGTAACCCATTTGCATTTTCCATCCCAACTGACACACCTGCTGCCGCCCTCCTACCTCCAGCTCCCATCTGTTCCCCCCACCATTATCATCAATAACTCTCAACTAGGGTGATGATCTTGCTCTCGGGGGACACTGGCATTGTCTGGAGATATTTTTGGTGTTGAAAGGGAGGGTGAGCTGCTAAGCAGAGTACACAGGACAGCGCCTCCCACCGTAAAGAATGATCCAGCAAAAAAGGACAGAAGGCTGGGGTTGAAACATCCGTGTCATGATAAAGCCCCTCCTGGCTGACAGCTAGTAACTGTTTACTGAATGACTGAAAGGATGAAGAAAGCAAAATTATATTTCCCAGGTAATCGATCTAATCAGAGACTTGAAGGCAGAACTTACTGGGACACAGAAGAATTCACCCAAGTGCATCTCCAGGGCCAAATGCCTTCAAGGAAGGGGGAACTCTTCTCTAACAACTCTGGAGCTCCGTGAAATAAATATTCCAAGGCCTTAACTACTTGACAAGGCCTTGGAATATTTAAAAGTCCTTACTCTTACCACAAATTTTCATAATTTAAAGACTGAATCCCTGGAATGCTTTGGAATGCTTAAGTTTTCTGTTCGTTGCTTTGCTGGAGCTTGAACTCTGACCCTCTAACACTGGCCCCACTCCCACCTCACCCCTTCCTCAGCTGAGCTCTTGGTCCTTTATATATATATATTTTTTTTTAATTTATTATTTTTTTGAGACAAAATCTCACTAAATTGCCCAGGCTGGGTTCTAACTTGTCAACTTCCTGCCTCAGCTTCCCCAGGTGTTGGGATTATAGGCATGTGCCATCACGCCTGGTTCTCAAAGGTCTGCTAACAGAGGTAGAATGTGCAACAGAAACAAATAGTTAAGTAGCTTTCGGTTTTTACCACTATCATTCATTTTATCATCAGCATTGCATTGGAAAGAAATGTTCACAAAACGAAAAAAAAATCAAATATTACTTTTTGAAGGAACAGGGAGGACACCAAAAACTTTTTTCTGTTAAACAAGAAAGTAAGACTAAAGACTACAAGATCACGTAAGTCCCTGTCTGCTGCAGATGGAACATTACCTCCTAGCCTCTGGGAAATCCATCAGCTTCCTCTGCAAACTTCCCTGTTAGGTAAGCAAGTGTGTGCTCTAGTTTGAATTTTAAATGTTAAAGATGTGATCCAAGGCCTTGCTGTAACTGGGAAGTTGGATGAGCCTTTCAGAGGCAAGGCCAAGTGGAAAGGCTTTAGGTCATGAGGTGTATGACCTCTCAGGGGATTTGGGGATCCAATTCTATCCTCTTTCTTTTTCATATCTGAACTATGAGATGAGCCATTTCACCATGTGTTCTAAACACAATGTACTATCTCATCAAAGGCTGAAAAACAACAGGAAAACCAGTTACTGAAAATCAACCCACCATGGATAAAAATCTCCAAAACTGTGAGCCCAAATAAATCTTTCTTCTTTTTATTTTATCATATTATTCTTTGTAAAATTCAATTTAATTTTATGTCATGTTATTTAGTTTGAAGACAAGTCTCACTGTGTAGTTTGGGCTGGCCTTAAATTCATTATGTAGCCCAGGCTGGCTTCAAACTCATAGCAATCATCCTGCCTCAGCCTCCTGAGTCCTAGGATTATAGGGGTATGCCCTAACACCTGTATCCTTTCCTATTTTTAAATTGACTCTTTCCTGCATTTTGTTACAGTAATAGGAAGGTAACTAACACAGCCTGCTTTAGCTTTCAACACATTGTTTAAATTTGCAATTGAGGATTAAAAAAAACTGAAAAACTTATTTTCTTCTCCTGTCACATAGAAATTCTTATAAATCTAGAGTTCTGGTAATGACTCTCTAGACATGACAATTTAAAGTAAAACCAAATTCTATCTGAAACAATCTTGTCCTCCTAAGTTATCAAAACCATTCAGAACTCTGCACTGAAGCCCACTGAAAGGAACTCGGCATAATGTACCTTGTCCAAGGGCAAGAAGCAACAGAAAACAGTGCTAAAAACAGGAGCAAAGTGAAATTAAGTTTGAGGAAGACAATACTTAGCTTTAGAACAGTAGACTGCAGTAGAAATATAATGTGAGCCTCATCAATAAAGTTTTATTTCGTTTTGTTTTTTGTATTTTAGGGAAGGGTCTACAAGGTGTTCAGGGTCTCACTGCTAGAGTGGACTTGCAGTGATCCACCTGTTTACAGCCTGCCAAGAGCTGGGATGACAGGTGCGTGCTACCACACCCAGTCTCAGTGGCCGTCTCAGTGCCTCCTGGGGGTGGGGCTGGCACAGCAGGCCCAGAGATCCAACCCCCTGCCCCTGCACCTGCTTGCAGGCACTTTAATCTGCTGAGCTATTTGGCCCCCTCTTTCATCAATAAAGTTTTATCATAGCTATATTAGAAAGGTGAAAAGAAAAAATAATTATTATAAAATGTTTTTATTTAAGAGGGTACAGTGCAAAAGCCTTTATGTATTATCAGCTACTCGGGATGCTGAGGCAGGGGCCAAACCCGAGACTAGGAATTCGGAGCCCAGGTGAAAAGTATAGGCAGATCCTCTTTGTCTGTGTGTGTATCATCTAGTCCATATGTGCAAAATATTTCAATTATAAAAATAATTCCAAATTATTGATAAGATAATCTTCATACTTTTTGGCACTGCACCTTTTAGATTTGTGAATATTTTTATCTAGGAGCAGCATGGCAATTCAGATAAGCAAACACCTCAGTTGCTGGGGAGCCACTCGGACCTCAGCCTTATATTTGGCAGAGCTCATAGGACAATTTTTAGAAGCAAGCAGTAATGACAGATCAAAACTGTTACTGAGTTTAAAACTATATTATATATTTTAATGAAATAGCAACATATATATGTTATATATATA
>NDGN011448820.1:0-12391 GCA_002564285.1 Tympanoctomys barrerae
TTGTCATCTGATTTTTGAGCTACAACAATGTGCTCCTGACAAAGACCAATCCTAGTGATCTCAGTGTGCTCTCAGTGAATCCTACTGCATTCTCATTTACAAAATGGTCTCTGACTTTATCTGTTTTAATCCTCCAATGAGAAAAAGTGGCCAGTATTTACTAGGAAACGGATGTGACTTAGAGTGATCAGGAGATATTTCAACCAAATTAAACTTCTCCATCTTTGAACACCAGCACCCATTTTTAAGCCTCAGGTCTCTCACCTGTGCTTTTCACAGAGTCTGAACAAGTTTCCAGTTCCTCACACTGTTCATCTTAACTTCATCCATCCTCATCCCCCAGCCTTATTCATTCAAAGAATTGTTCTGTGACCTCATACATCTCCCTAAGATAGGTTTGTGTCCTTGCTGTGTTAATAAGCACTCGATATTCCAGCACTTCACCGCTGTGCACCGTTCTTTGTTCACTTTGTTCCTCTCCCAAAGGATTTTGTGATTCCAGTGAGAACATAGCCTTATTAGCTCTGCCTCAGCACTCAGCACCACATGTGGTGTGTCACAGGCACACAGTATATTTATTAAATGAGTTCCTAAATGAGAGATGGAGTAAGCACAAAGGAGGGTGTGTTGTCTGAGTGGGGTAGCAGGAAGAATACTGAACCGTGAAGCAGAATGCCAGGTGACCCTTAGCTTTTAACTAGTGATATCACTGTAAGACAATTTCATTTCTCAAGCCTGAAAAAGCTTATATACTACTAACTCAAAGGACTGTGGGATTTAGATCAAGCGTCTGGTCTTGATAGGTGTGTTATAGGGAGAGTGTTCTTTTCTGCTGTGGGAGAAACCCTCATGTGATCAACAGGCATCCAGAATCATGGAGAAGGTTCTTGGTCAATGTACAGTGCCCTGGTCTACACATTGGTAGAAGCTGTCAGAGAGGAACACACCCTTGAGAAGCCAATGTGGGAGGTCGTAATTTGAAGCTGAGATCTCTGTCTCCCTTTTCCCTTCCACACAGGGCCCATGGCAGGGCAAGAAGGGACTGTTTCAGGAAAGCTCTGGCTCTGGCCCTAGTGACCTAAGTCATAAAGGCAATTGACTTCCCAGATTTTACATGCTCAAGTTCTGTGTATGTAGTGTGCAAGGGGCTGGAAGGAAGTGCACACCCTCTCCCTCCCCTGCAGTGGCTTTGGTACCACAAGGAGCCTTTAGAGCAATCATTTTGCTCCACGAGTTTCTCTGGAACTGTCAGTGCTATACACAAAGAAGCCCTTATTCCTGGCATGGAGCTGGAGGACAGAAACTACCAATATGCTGTGTGGGGGTGATTTCCACTGAAGTACTACCAAAAAACTTCTGAAGGCAAAATTGTGCATCCAGAGGCAGGAAGATCTTGCAGCATGTGACTTGAGAGAGGCACTTCTCTTGTTATAGATTCCCAAAATGATACATAAAGAAACTGGACATACATAAAACAGAATCCATAGTAAATCCTGAATTTCTGGGGGAAGGGTGGGACCTGAGGAACATCCCATCAGAATAGAGTCCCACAGGCAGGCCTCTACAGCAAGCTTTTTGGCAGCATCAACCATAGGGTAATGATTTCCTGCTTGCCGTGGAAGCCTGAGAGTTTGTACATTTTTCATTTATTTCCAGTTCTGTTGTGGGATTTTGGAAACTCAGAACATCCTCTGTGTTTCCTATGACATGAGTTACTCTACACAAAGCTGTTACAGTTGTACTTTGATACAATTGTGTTTTTCAGTGCAAACCTTCCATCTACCACTGGCACAGCCCTTGACCACTGTGGACCTCAGTTTACTCATTCTGTACAACAGTCTCCTTTGGGAGGAGCTTCTTCTAAAGCTTAATGAGACAACACATATAAGGTATCTATATAATACCTGGAAACAAGTAATCATGCCACCCCTTTCCTTATCACTCCCCTTCCTTAAAAATGAATGACAGAAATATTTGCTAAATTAGTCAATTTCCCGTATAGAAGAAGGTCTGTAAAGGGTTTCTGCTGTCTCACACAGAATAGAAGACAATTCCCAAATTTTAAGTAAATTTAGTATCTAGAAGTTAGAGTTCATTTTTCTCAATTTTGCATTCATATCCACTCTCATCTCTTCTTCCCCAGGGAAACATAGTGCTCCAAGGGGTGTTGGCAACTTAGCACACTGGAGACAACTATCAAAGTTGGGTTACATAGACTTCACGTGGTCTGATCTATTTACTGTCAGAAAACACTTATAATATGAGGACTGTGATGAACTCCATTTTATGATCCTCAGACTGAGACTCAGACAAGTAAACAAGTTGCTGCATATTATGCTCTACTCTGACGACTGAAAACGCCAGGAGGAAACTCAGGCTCTTTTGTTCCTGATCCAGTGTCATGATTACTACATTAGATTGCCTTAGGGAGGCTAGGACTTCCAGTTCTTGTGTATCCAAGGGGAAAAGACAACTATTAATGAAAGGAAACATTATCAAGAAACAAATTGGAACCTAAGGTTCCAGTGGGTTCAGGGTCCCTCTCCATAGAATACTGTTTGTATGGGGTGGTTTGGCAGTGAATCCCTTACTAGGAAGGCTGAAAGGGGACTAACCAGTTTCCCAGGACCCACGCTTTATAAGGAAGAGTGGTTAGACCCAGAAGAGTAAGGCTCAGTGGGGTGAGGCATGATGTGACAGGACCCCTAGAGGGCAGAAAGGACATCTCCACCAAGAACCTAAAGATTATTCCTGTAGATTTCCAGGAACTAAAGAACATACACCACAAACTAGATTTACTGGATCCATTGTCTGAATGTAATTTTGTGTGGTATTTAACATTAATATGTTAGTGTGATTTTTAAAACTTGAAAACAATACATCAATGCTCAAAGAAAGTATATTTTTCTACCAGTGTACAATCTAACTTACCCTTTCTGAGTCCTGTTCATAATTGTTTCTTTGGAAATTTTGCATCACTTACAGAAATGATAATGTATTGACTGATTTGTACCCTGACTTATTGAAAAAGTAGTTTGACAAGAATCAGTGAAGTTGCACTAGAGTAGATTTAATTTCAAAAGTCTGTATACACATACAAACATATTATATATTATATATGACATATAGAGGAATTATAAGATAAGCACACAATGGCCACCTGCAGAGACAATGTTGAGAGGATGCAGAAGGGCTGTCTATGCACTGAAGAGCCAGTAAATGCAGTCAAATGTCAAAGGCCTGGAGCTCACAGCACATCCCAGTGAGAGTTCACATGTGGAAGCTGAAGGGCTGCTTTGGAAAGCTGAAGAGTCAGTGTACTCAAAGATGATAAGGAAGACTGGAGCTCCTTCGAAGAAGTAACAGCAGGCCAGATTTGCTTTTGCATTGCCTTTTTGTTCCATCCTGGCTACAAGCCTATTAGTTAGTGCCACTTGGGTTGAGGGTGGATTTTCCCTTTTCAGTAAATCAATTGTCCACAAACACTCAGAACTGTGCTGAAACAATCAAGTGGATGATTCTTATGCAAGTTGACTCCACTATCAACTATCCCTGTAGAAAGGAAAATAATAAGGGAATGAGAAATAGATTTAAAATGACATTTCCAGTTACTAAATAAGAACAAGAAATTATTTCAAGCAAACCAGCAGCTACTGCAAAACAAAATCAAAATAAATGAAATACAAAATACCAATCCAATTTAATGCCCATGGAAGGGACTACTAGATATGTGTGTGCATCAGGTTATCAATATGTCCCCTCTGATACGGACACAATTTTTACAAGGCAGGTAGAATCCTCCCTGTAACTATAGTAGGAACAAGAGGAACAGACATCCCGTCAAAAGTTCTACAGTTTCTCACTATTTGAAGTCAGATATTTTTGGTTCCAGAGGTGGGTATTTTCACTGAGCAAAGCTTTTTGTCCTATCTGTACATGAGCAAATGCTTTTCTCTAATTGAAAACTTTTCACTTTTTGAGGATCACTTATCTCCATCTTCCTGTGAAAAGACTTTAGGCAAAAAATGTAAGAGGTTTCAAAGTGGTTACCTTATAGCAGGATGGTCAGCAAACCAACAATGGTGTGTGTGTGTGTGTGTGTGTGTGTGTGTGTGTGTTTTCAGCACTCACATCAGGGTGAAATTCAAAGAAATATAGCTCTGGCCAAGAACCAAAGCGTGGGTCTCTTGAGCACAATTCCCTGGACTCATTTCCTTGAACTCATTTCTCAATTCTATTATCTCCCCTGACACCTCCTTATACTCATGTGAAATAAAACCCACAAACTACAATTTTGTTGGCTCAAAAGTAGCCTTTTTCCAAATACTATCTCCAACCAGCAGACCCAGGATCTTTTTGTTACAATGTCCGGACAGTCAAGATTGATGGCTGCACCCTACTTTTTAGTCCCAACTTCGCAGTTCCCCATTTACCTTACCTTTGTGTCTGCACAATGAGTATTGGATCATCGTCATATTTTCTATATCTTTTCATATTCTTCTTTTCTTTGTTGTGTTTGGGTTGTTTATCATCCCACTGTTTTCTGAAGCACTTCCTCAGTAGACACTGATATCATTGAACATAGAATCTAGTGGAAGATGGTATTTGGGGTCTCCCACTCATCAGTGCTCTCTGTGGTTCTCTGAAAATGGGAAGCTGCTATGACCTAAATCAGCCAGGGACATACTACCAATGCATGAGTCAATGACAGTTGTATCACTGCAACGGTCGATCAATCACCAGCATTCAGCGCCATCTATCCAGAAAAAAAAGGACAATGGTGTTGACTGGTATTCTGACAGTACTACAAGAAGTATATCTCAGCACAGTCTCCAGCATCCTGAGCCAAATACTAGGCTACTGCTTTTATTTGAATTTCTAACCCAATTCTAATACATCCATTGTCTTAGTAACTCGTGTTCTTTTTAAAATAAGACACTGTTTGATATGTCCTGTCTCTGTACTTCTGGCAAGTGGCACAGAACTGGTTGCAATAGAAAAGTAATATGGTTAGCATTGAGAGAAAGATCCTCCCACACAGTTCTGTGGAGGAATACATTCCGTCCCTACAACTCAAAGCACTGAAGGGAGGCCTTCTCACTTCACCACTCTAGAATCCATTCTTCCTGTGTAGGAGACTAATTACAAAAATGACACTAATTCTTTACCTTTTCAGTCCTAGCACTCTGCTATTAATTTTTGCAGCGTCTCTTGCTTTACACAGAGGCATGGTGATATGATGTACTTGGCTCAAGGAGTGTTAGGTGCATGATGCAAGTCCAGGTATAGGTGCTCACACTCTTGGTTTCTCAGGTATTTCTGTCATTGCTGCAGGAACAGGTCCAGACTGGCCAGCAGGAAGGTGAAAGACAGGTGGAGTGAAACCAAGTTTCCATGGCTGTGCTGGTGAAAACTGTGCAGGACCAACTGACAGCCTGGCAACCCCAGACTCATAAGTGAGCCTTGGCAAGAGCTGTGGGACAACCTATAGATGAATAAGAAACACCTGAGTAGGTCCAGGTGGAATCAAGTTCTGACCTCCGCCCATAAATACAACAGCAAAACAAATCCTTATTGATGTAGGTCACTGAGACTGAGGCTTGTGGCTGTTTGTAGGACAACATTCTTGTGGCAATAAAGCCGGATACAGGCCATAAACAGCACATGCAGAAAGAAACAGAAAAATAGCGAAATGCTATTGAAAATATAATACCAGGCAGCCTGCTACTCTCAGCAACATAATGACTCCCATTGGCTCAACAGACTGAAACATGCATGGTTAAAATTAGTGCATCAATAAATTTACCTATTATTATGTGTTACTGGCTGCCTGGGAGCACTTGTCAGCTGTGAAAGCTGAAACATTAAAGGTGCAAATGGCTGGAGTTTAGCATGCCTAGGGCCAAGAAATGGAGTGAGGATGCTGGCGACACAAGAAGGAGCCAGACAGATGAATTGGGATGCTTTCTTGCAATTAGTAGGATGCTCTAGGGATTCATGATGTCAGCTGAATGACTGAGATATTCTGGGAATGATGGACATTTCCTGGCACTACTTAAGAGTGGGTGGATCCCTCTTTTACCTCTGTGAAAAACTGTCTATGTTAGGTGGTGGAAATGCCATCTGCCACTGCAAATTTTACTGGCCTTGTGGGCTCTTATTTGAGAAATATTTGCCAGATTATGTAGCATATAATCACAGATGTAGAGAACCTTTAAATGGTGTAATTTTTCAAGGCAAAAAGGTTTCTGCTCGAAAGAAGATGGGAAGAAAACCAAATCAAATAACAATTATGAATAATACCCTATTCAGCCCATAACAAAAGGCTTTGGATTTTAATATGCTCCTGCCAAAGGCCATGTGTAATATTTCCTTGTTAGTAGTTCTCAACTACTGTGAAATCCACAAAACCTCTCTCAGCTGTTGTAGACTTATCTGGGACATATCCATATGCTTTAGAAACTATGACTAAGTCTCCCAACTTGAATGACACTAATAGTAAGTTTTCAATGATTTGGAGAAAGATAAAAGGAAACCACAGTGTCTGTCTTTTTAAAAGTTGTTTTATTTAAATGGCACATAATATTCCAAAGGTGGAGAGTAAGACATAGCTGCATAATACACCAGGTTTCAATGAGCTTTATAATTCTGCAATTAAATTAATAACAAGACTCCCAAATTGGCATTAAACTTAAAGCTTAAAGCATTAAGAAAGAACAGGAACAGTGGATACATTTATTTCTATTTTTGAAAGAGCTTCATAAGACTCAAATACACGTAAGGAAGTTATGAATTCAACTTAATATGTATGAGGTCAATAGAACATTTTTCTGTTTGAGTCAAACTTTTCCAATAGAGAATGGAAACATAGTGAGGCTTGCTTTGCTGAGAATTAAACAATAGGTGATAAACATGTATCTTGGAAGTAATTGAGAAAACATGTGGTTAGATCTATTCTCATTTTTTTAATCACCTTGAAGGTTCTTCATGGTATCTACTAGTAGCCAATAATTATGAGAACAATGGCAGAGCCAGGCAATGTGCTGAGCACATGTATTAACTTATTCAATTCTTACAGCAATGCTTTCAAGTGAGTCCTATTTTTATTTCCATTTTATAGATAAAGAACTTGGGGCTACAAAAGGATAAGCATGTTGCCCAAGACACACTGAGTGGGCACTGGAGAATCTCTGGTCAAACCTACATCCAGAAACAGAAAAAAGTCCTTGGCTGAATGACTACATGTAAAAGGAACAGTTTGGTGTTCAGAAGGTAAAGTCCTGTTGACCCTCTGATTCTAACAAACAGAGACAAGCCTGTTTTTTATTGACTCTTGGGAGCATTCCCGTTAGATGAAGTAGTTATCAACAATAATTGCATAGTAGTCAAGAAGCCTTTTAATTTGTTTCTAAATATTGGTGTTTCTTTAAACTTTGCTATAAGTACTTAGCAATTTATAGCTAGTTAAGTTAAATTGTTTCCTAAATTGGCAAAGCATTATCTTTAATAGAAAAGGCATAATTACCTAAAAGGCTTACTATATTTCTATTTATCCCAAAGAAAGCCTAGCCAGTTAGTTTTTGAACCAGTGCAGCAAATAACTTCTGGGCACTTCTTACAGTCTTACAAACTTAAGTCCATGCTGTAGTCACAAATGCCACACAATAAATGGAGTGCCTGGAATTCACTGGGTGTTCACATTTGGAAATGCCAATTTAGCATGGTTCTGGTCGCTACTGTATCATTGCTTTCATCAGTGGTGTGACCACTGACGTGTCTCCCGACATTATCTTATCATTCCAAGGTAAGTGTTGGTACTCTCCTTCAACTCTGTTGACATTCTTCCATTCCTTGGAAAGTTTATGATGACAATTTGGGCATTCTTGTTAGAAACAAAAATTTCCAAGCAATGTGTCTAAAGCTATGTTAAATAGGTGTCATTACTACTGAGGCGTATTGAGACCAATATATGAGGGGGAAACTGTCATTGCAAAGAGTTTGTTAAAGATCTGACAGGAGAGGAAATGCCATCATATATCATGCAAAGCTATGCATGAAAGCACCAAGGCCACGCAGGTTAGAGAAGGAGGGCAAACTGCAAGCCAAGCGCCATGGTGGTCCACATTGAGGAACTGACAAGTGGAGGAAACTGCTGTCGCATCAGTATGTTTGAATATGCCAGTAGATTCTAGTCTGTAGAGACTGTCCATAGTTGACTATTATATCTCGCAGTTGGCTGTTTCAGGCAGGTGAAGAGTGGCAGGGAGGGTGAGAGCCCAGCAGGAGAGGTAGTTGCAGATGTGTGCTTGGATTGCATAGTTTATGTTCAAATGATGTGTTCCTGGGGGTATTGTTCTCTGTCTCTAATGCATGGGCTAACACTTTAGCAGCATTTGCCGTTAGGGGATATTAAATAATCAGGAAATAAAAGCACAACTGATAAGTGGAAGGAAACAAAGTGTCCATTGTTACGGAGAGAACTCTCTCTCTCTCTCTCTCTCTCTCTCTCTCTCTCTTTGCCTATCTATCCATGTGTGTATGTGGAAAATGCATGCAAATATTCATGTCTTTCTGCTATATTAATTAGTTTCATAGCATTATCTAAAGTGTTAGAATTTCCTGTGATTCAATCTGTATTTCTAGTAAAGGAGACTTCCACATGGACCCTATTATGAACAGCTTGTGTTCCCTACGCATCCTTTATTGGTCTGGTCTGGCTCCAGGCATTCTAGTAGAGAAGTACCAGAAGTTATTTACAGGCTTTTTCCTCTTTTCTATCAAGTCACTGATTCTGGGTGGATTTGGAGCTTTCAATCATAGAGTCATCTTAACCTCTTATTATAACTGACTCTGCAAAGTGGAGGGCTACAGTCATGAATGGCAAAACTCAGGAATGGGGGACAAGCCATTCATTAAACAATATCCAGAGGCCTCTCTTTGTGTATAACTGATAGTTGAGCATTTTAATTTCACAACTTTCCTTTGCCTTCATATGTATTAACTTCCATGTGCTAACAATAATCCAGGCACTTTGGTGCTCTATGAAGAGAAACTATATCAGGTGTTTATAAATTCATAGACAATCTTAATAATACTTTCCTGAATCTGAACTCCATTCATTCAATAATTTAATCTCCTATTAGATTTTAAATATTATCTGAGCTTGAGAAATATATTATTTTTTATTGTTCCTGGGAAATATGTTCAAGGTTTCCCTCAGAAAGTTACAGAGCAGAAGGAGACATTTTGTGCATAGAGGAAAGAGAAAGCTCAGAATAGAAGGTCTAGCATCACATACATCATATCTGCCACTCTGTCTCTGGGTATCTCTTGTTCTAAGGCTTTAGGAAAATTATTTATATCTCTGACTTAGTTCACTCATATGTTTAAGAAAATTATCATTTAAGAAATTGTCTTGAGGAACTAATTGATAAAACTAGGCCTGTTTTAAGAACAACTGAGATAACTTATATGAATTATTTGAGCCTGCACAAAACTCTTATAAATAATCCAAATATTTTATCCTTATTATCCTTATTGCAAATAGTGATGCTAAAGTGGGGAGACCCTGAGCATTTCCACCAGGGAGGCCTGAGTCTCAGTGCTGAACCTTATCCTTGCTGGGAGAGCAATTCTAAGTATGTTATCTATTATTTCTACACCAAAATATAAAGTTGTACTTCAAGGATTTTCTGAATCTGGCAGACAATGAATGTGGGATGCCTGTAACATCTTGTTTGCTGGCTTTCAAGGTGATAGCTGTAACTATTAGTGCTGTCCAGAGATTAAGTACTGAATTGAAGTCAAGAATATCAGTGTTGTATTCTAAAGAGACAATAAGGCCAGAAGGTGACAGCACCATCTGGATTTTTACTATGTTCTGTTTTACTTAGCAGAACATGAGCAGAAGTTACTGCTAGCTATCTCTTCAGAATGCCTGTCATTCTACCCTCCTACCCCAGTGCCTCTGGTCTAGTTTCTGGGAGCTGAGCTTCTTGCTGTCTCTGCAGCTACCTATGACCACAATTGGAGAGAATCCAACTATCTTTAGGAGCTGTGTATGCAACTGTGTGCACCTAAGTACCTGCCAGGGAACTTGTTTTTCTGGATGCATGTGTAATATATGCTGAGATTCTGTGAGATACTAAGAGCCAAATGAACCCGGAGTGCAGGGAAGAAAGGCAGGCAGTGAGTGGCCTTTGCAGCCAGGTCTTAGGTGAAGAGTGACAGATATCAGCTCTACCTGAAAGCATTTTCTCATCCTCCAATACAGAAGGTGAAATTGATTTTTAAGTTGAAACAGTGACCAAATAGGGCACCACAGGCTTCTGCTATAGAAAAGAACTAGAAGTAAGTCAAGAATCAGACAGCCTATGTTGGCAGATGACTCTACTATATGGGAGTATCTATATCTCTCTTAATCTGTAAACTGGGGGATCTGTTAATTTTCACACAATAAGACCTGTCACACAACACTGTAGGATTACCTGAGATGGTCTGTCATAAGAAATTTGTTTATGTACAGATCTCCTTTATGTTCTTGCCTTACATTCTTATACATCAGAATGTTATCCCTTGTATAGGTTGAGATTTCAGCTCAGGGAGAAAAAAAAAAACTCATTTCAACAGTACCATCCAAACATTTAAGTGATATCTTGTGGAACAGTCCATTTCCATCATGGAAAATGTAAAGCAGAGACTTTGTCTCCCAGAATGATAGGGACTTGCATCATCATGAGACTGGGTTGTCAAACATGAATGTTTTCACATTCAATGACCTAGCCGTACCTCTGGAACTAGTGCAGAAGTCCCTTGATAGCATGAAGGACCTGGGTCCTTTACTTTTTCTCTTTTTGTGTTACATGTGGCTTTTTTCCTTGTTGCCTGAAGATGGATATCCAACTTCCAGCTTCATTTGCTCCTTCCAGCAGGAAGAAGGAAGTGTCCAAGAGTAAGAAGCAACCCAGGTTAAGCAAACAATTTAAATTGTAGTGTAGGGTTATCAGGACTATAAAAACTTCATAACTGGAGGCTTTGTTGACCTTGGATTAAAGTTGTCAATCAGTTTGAAAGCAGTTGGGATTGATTTCACAGTTTTCATTCCTCAGTGCGGGAATTTGAGTCTTTTATTTCCTTTTTTTGATCAGGATGACTAGGGACTTATCCATTTTATTTATTCTTTCAAGGATCCAATTTTTGATACATTAATTTTTTGTATTGTTTTCTTAGTTTCCATTGCATTAATTCCAGCTTTAATCTGTATAATTTCCTCCATAGTATTGGCTCTAAACTTGTCTTTTTCTAGAAGTTTGATGTTCAACATTAAGTTGTTTATGTGTACTTGTTCTATTTTCCTTATATGAGAATTCACCACCACAAATTTCCCTCTTAGGACTGCTTTCACTGTGTCCCATGCATTGTGATATATTGTATTTGTGTTCTCATTTAGTTGTACACATTTTTTAATTTTTTTTCTTCAATTTGATCTGTGAACCATAGGTTCTTTAGGAGGGTGTTATTTAATTTCCAGGTGTTCACAGTGTTTTGTGGATTCTTTTGCCACTAATTTCCCATTTCATTACTCTATGGTCAGATGATATACATGGGATAATTTCACTTTCCTTACATTTGCTTAAGCTTTTACTGTGAGGTAGTATATTGTCTATTTTAAAGAATGAGTATTCTGGTGATGTTTGGTGGAATACTCTGAAAACATCTACTAAATCCAACTGTTCATATGTTTGGTTTAGTTGTTATATATTTTTATTAACTTTTATTTATTTTTAATAATTTTATTGAGAAACAAGTAGCAATGAGAGAGTTTCAAAACCGATTAGTAGGACAGTTTCAATAATTAATATATTGCATATTGTTGACTTCTTAGTGGTTATTCATAGTACAAGATGCAGACAAGATATAATTTTTCACAAACACTATTAGTACAAATCTTTCTTCTCAGTGAATTAAGAGAAAGTAGCTGTAGATTTATACTAACAATTTTGAATATACAGATGCAAAATGATCCTTCATTTGTATCCCCTTTTGTTTTAAATTTTATCATATATGGATTTTCCATTGTCATTTAAATATTGTAGGTGCAAGAATTCAGCAAAATATTCCAATTTAGTCCAGTAGTCCATAGTAGTAGTGGGTGATCCATAGGACTGGCAATGTTAGAAGTTGTTGACTGATTGAGCCTTTTGCAGCTCAGGATATTAGTATGGCTTTACTTTTTATACTTCATTTTTATTCGTTTCTGCCATATGGTTAAAACCAAGATAAAGCAAGATCTACATAACAAGAAATGTAACTTTTGTATCTGAAAAGGACTTCTCCACTGCTGGTGGGAATGTAGACTGGTGCAACCATTATGGAAATCACTGTGGAGACT
>NDGN011448831.1:0-14593 GCA_002564285.1 Tympanoctomys barrerae
CTTCCCTGGCAAGCACAAGGGCCTGAGTTCAATCCCTGGTTCCACAAAAAAAAAAAAAAAGAATGACTGGGTATTCACTGTCTGAAATTCGGGATGTTACACATTAGTGAATTTAAAATTGCCTTGCTGATGTGCCAGGAAGAAAGAAGAGAGTAGCTATTTAACTAAACTGTAGAATCTAACATGGTTTCAGAGATGTAAAACTGGGGAACAAAGTGAATTTTAGGATTAATGAAAAGTAGTATTTACATATTCTCAGAAGTCCATTGAACCCTAATATATATATATATATAATATATATATATATATTATATATATATATAATTTAGGGAACATGTTTAGATTACATCTGGGCCAGCTTGTTACCTAGGAACCAATTAAAAAGATTTGGTCATCCAGAAGTTTCTGTGTTGTAGTCACCTTCTGTAGCCATCGCATCACAAGAAGCAAAATAGACAGCTGCACTTACAGTGTCAGTAGAAATTCTTTTTAAAAAGTTCTATAATTTTAGTTTTGTCTTATTAATGCCAGAAAATGCCCCGTGTTTTCCTCCTTTGGACTCCTGTCCTTTGAAGATGTGAATTTTTCTAGAAGGATTCATTATGTATTTTAGTCATCAACTCTCCAACATAGATTAATTTTTTATATTTTTCCAGTGTGAGCACAGCTGAGGCTTTTTTCCCCCTTAAAGAAAGTACATTGTCATTGCTGACAAGGATCAAGGCAATCATGTAACTGGCCCCGGATCACAGAGCAAGTAACTGGATGAACTGGGTTTTCAACTGTGACATTTACTAAGTGTTTCACGACTGCCTCAGATACATAGAAATCAAACCTCCATTTTAGCTAAGCTTTTGAAAGATAAGAGGAGAAAGAGGTGGATTGAAAATGTGAGATGCTGCCACAGAGGAAAATCCCCCAGGGGCAGCCTTCTACGGTGGTGGTGAGTTTGGCAACTAGAAGAGAGAGTTCTGAAAGGAAAGGCAGAGAGATGTTGGAAGTAGCCGCGCTGGTTCAGTTTCCCTCTGTGCTGGTGTCACCGAGATGCCTAGAACTCAGCTCCTCTGGGCTTCACGTTTGCTAGGTTTGCTCTGAGTTCACGTATCGCTGCTTCCTTGGCTGCACTCTCTCTAAGGAGCCCTGGCCAAATTTCCTGCTTGAATCTAAAGCTGAGTTTGTTTCATTACTTAACTCTGCACACAATGCTTTTTCTTCTGACTAGCATTCAAGGTTGTCAGGGGCTTTATATTCAATTTCTATGCCTAAGATGAAAAGACTGTTGAGGTGGGGAGCTAAATACTAGTACACAGGCATTTGGACATATTCAATCCCACAATTCCTTGTGTTGCTGCATGATCATGGCAGTTCTTAAAGCTCACAGAAAGACAAGAAACAGCCATAACATTTTTCTTAGCATTCAATGTATCCTGGCCCCTAACTGACACTATGCAGAGCGAGGCATAGTTTTTGATCTGGACACGAGGATGACACGTACTATTATTTGTACAGAACACCCTTGATGCACACAAATGATGCCCCAGCACATCTTTAGTTTAATCATCATATTAATCTAACCAGAAATCCTGGTTGGAAGCTGTAAGCGAAATATAATAGAGCTGGTAAAATTTATTAGTTCATTCCATAAATATTTACAGAGCTCCTACTGTAAACTACTTCTATGCTTTTGTCTGGGAGCTGGGAACACAGGAGTACACTAAGAGGCAAACCTTCTGGTCCTATTCCAGGGCAGGGAGAGAGGAGCACCGTGGAAAGAATGAACACGTATTCTAAGCGCCAGAACCTTCGCCTATGCTATTCACTTTTCTAGGAAACTCAGGCTTTTACTAATTGTTACCCTCTCTGAATCTCTTTCTCAGGCAGCCTTTCCCCTGGAGGGTTTCTCTGACAATCAGGAGTCATAGATCTGCCCTTTTCAAATGCTCTATGGAAACTTGCTGTATTTATTTTTTTTAGCTTTTATACTGTGATGTTTCTTTGCATGTTTTCTCTGCTGCATTATAAATTCTGAATCAGAATCACAAGTTTTTTGTCTTTGTACTCTTAAGCTCCAGGAGTGTAAGACATTCTGAGTTGTGATGCATGTGTGTGAGTGCTTGTGCGTGCCAACACACCTGTGTTTGAGGGTGTTACATTTTGGTGCTTGAAACTCCAAACTGTACACCTTTATGTCTGTATCAGTCAGTATTTGCTAGAGAAACAGATACAACACAAGATATGCAAATGTATAAGAAATTACAAGATAGGCTTACAATGACCATCCACAGAGTGGGTGAGGAAGTGTGCAGAGGGTTTCTGCACACTGGTAGCCAAAGGTTTCCACCCAAGGTGTGGAGCTCACTGCAGTGATGGGTTTGCAGGGGAGGCCTGGAGATGACATCTAAGGCGAAGAAAAAGACTGGCACTCCTTGGAAGAAACAGAAGCAGATCCATCCTTCTTTCCCGTTCATACTGTCTGGAGCAGGGATTGCTGGCTGATTTAGTCAAGCTTCTAAACTTCTCAAGTTAGCTCCTCTCCCTCTCCCCCCTCCCCTCCCCTCCCCTCCCCTCCCCCTCCCTGTGCCCTTCTCCTTCTCCTTCTCCTTTTCTTCCTCTTCTTCCTGGGAATTGAACTGAGGACCTTGTGCTTGCTAGGAAGGTGCTTGTACCACAGACTATATCCCCAGCAGCATTGATAGCTTCTTTTTTATTGCTAAATACTAGGCAATGTCAAGAGCAGTTTCTGCATATTTACTCATTTAAGGATTCCACTATTGTGGAACCAAACTGAGGCCCAGGAGGGTCAAATACTTTGACCACATGGAGTTCCACAGAAGAGGATGTGAACCCCAAAGCTTGGCTTTAAAGGTCATATGTTAATATACATGCTGTACTCCACTAGTGTACAAAAAGAATCCATTGATCTGAACAAAACAAATAAAAAGAACCGGACAACAAAAGAAGGATCACTTGAGTTGGACCAAGGCACTATCTTAATGAATCAAAAGCTGATTTATTAAAAACTACCTCTGATGCCTATTTCTTGTGAAGAAAATTAATTGCTTATTAAACAGATGGAAGAGTCCAACTGAAGAGGAAAGTGCTAAAGTGGGGAGCCATGTGGAGGAGCAGGGTGAGCTCAGCGTACAGTGACAGCCAGAAATACTTTCGCAAGTAAGTCAGCAGGAGAGCAGGCAGGCAACTACATCCCCAAAGTGCACAGGACAGAGACCAGCATCAGTGAGGAGCAGGCAAGGAGAAGAGAGGTGGCAGGGGAGCAAAACAAAATGCTTGCATCTTTCACAAGAAGTCTTGTGTGATGAAGCAGGAAAGATGAGTCACAGAGTCGCAAACCAGAGATTATTGGCAGGATAAAATACTTTAGTGACTTAACCAATTAGCATCAAATATCTTTTGGAGGATACTATTTGATGCGCTCCCTTTTGATAAGCACTCTGTGCCACTTACATGGATTTGTGAATAACCTAACATGTGTATTGGAGATTTCTTCATGGTTCAGGGCTACAGCAGGTTGGAGGAACAGAGAAGAGATTTGTAAATACCTGCAGGGGGATCTAGAAGGAAAGCCATGCATCCCATGTTCAAGCATAAACATATGTTTTTAAGGGTAAGGGTGAAATAGTTTTTCGACAAATTCTAAAGTAGAATATACTTTTCTGCTGTGGTAAGATACACGCTTTCCTGAGAAGCTTCAAGCTTCCCAAAATTATGTGTAAAAAGTAACTTAATGGAAAAACAGAACTGTAGCAGATCATTGGTAACTGTACAACTGTACAAACAATGCAAGACCAAACAACAGTCCTGATCAGTTTTCCTAATTTAGATAAATAGGATGCAGTGCCTTCACCGAAGCACAGCTATGGTGAGTTTTGGAGTCTGCTCAGAAGAGAGAAAAGGTCAGCCCGGCTGCGTGGGAGGGTTAAGAGATTTTTGAAGTTTCTGAGCTAGGACGAAATGGAAGAGAGATAAATTGACTGCAGGTGGAGAAACAGTTTCAGGCTTTGCACAAAATGCACCAAAGGAAGAAAACCTCCCACCAAGCACATCAGGGACAGTGTTTGTTTCAGTGAAGATACAACTGTGTCCTTCTGCTGGGTGCAGCAGTGAGCTGTTGTGTAGTGTTGTGCTCCATGACTTTTCCTTGGTGATACAAATCCCCCCCACCCCCGGAACCAGGGATTGAACTCAGGGTCTTGCGCCTGCCAGGGAAGCGCTTATTCCACTGAGCCATCTCCCTGGCCCTAGTGATACAAATGTTAAGGGGTGGAAAACATGTGCTTGAATCAAGGTGACCTTCCTATGGTTGTGGCAACATCATAGAAAATCCTACTAATCTTAATTTCGTTTCTATCTTTATTTCTGCCTAACAATCAATGTATCAGTGAAGGACCATGTTTGTTCCCAGGCTTTCCTGCAGAATCCGAAGCTCTCTCTCCGCTGCAGCACCTCAGGAAGCTCCCATTTGAGTCTTTTCCAAGATGAAACCCTTCCTTACCATATCTGGGGCTCCTTGCCTCAGTTGTTGGCTTTAGGGGTTGGTGATCATGTTAATATTTTCTGGATTTAAAATGATTAAATATTGATTTCTCCTCCCCCTCCCCCTTCCCCACCCCCTTCCCCTGTTCCTCCCCCTCCCCCTCCTCCTCTTCCTCCTTCCTATTTGGTTGTTACAGAGCGCTGCTTGGACTCATAGTGACCCTCCTGTTTTCAGCCTCTCCAGCACTGGGATTATAGGTATACTCCGCTATTCCCAGACTCTGTGGCCAGCTCAGACTGCCCAGAGGGTGGGGCTGGCATGGCATGTGGTGCCAGGGATTGAACCAAGGTCCCTGCACTTGCCTAAGCTTGCCTAAGCATGTGCTTTAGTCCACTGAGCTATCTCGCTAACCTCAAATATTGATACTTGCAATTCAAAAATTAAAATTCAGAAGGAAGTTCTGGTAGAGAAGGTAGGGTGCATGTTAAGAAAAAGGGCTTTGAGGAGAAAGCTGTGGAATTTGGTTTTAATGCGATATAAGTCATGGGAGATCCATTGAAGACTCTGAATAAAAGGAGTGATTTGAAAGCAATAACTGGAAGTTTAGATGGTAAACTAATCCAATAATTCTGATCACAATAAATTTGCTCTGTAAAGTTATAACAGTGTTGAGGCCTGTGAGATGGCTCAGTGGAATAAGCGCTTCCCTGGCAAGTGCAAGGGCCTGAGTTCATTCCCTGGTTCTGGAAAACAAACAAACAAAACAAACAACAACAACAACAAAACAAAGAAAAAAAACAAACCCCACAAAACTGCCAAGTATAAAATACATATTTACACTATGAAATTAAATATAAGAAAAATTTTCCTTTGTATTGAACTACCTTGCTGTTAGAAGCTGTTGATTTCTATTTTTATACTGAATACTAAGTTGTAGGAATTTTTCTTGAACTCTGCTTCCTTTGCACTGGTAAAATCATTTTGAGTGAAGAAATACTCCTCTCAACAGAGGTTAATTATTTTTGAGGATTTGGCTGATTAAAAAGATGACAGGAACATTATTGCTTATGTTTAGCTTTTAGCATATTTAACATGGGTAGCTGAGATAATTAGAATGAAGAGAACGCTCTTTTTATTTAATGAATTAATGGAATGGTCATTCAGAAGCTGTACTGAAGAAGTTCAGCAGCAGCCGCTTAGATCTTCTTTCATAAATCAACTGAGTCGACTCAGTGATTTCATAGTTAATAAGATAATAATGTCTTCCTGTGCCTCGTGTTTTTCTTCTGCATTTGAGTTGCACACACACATTTGATGTACAACTTCACTTTAAGTTTTTTTTTTAATGAAAGATACAACATAATTTTATTCTAAATATGCACTTGACAATATGGATTCAAATTTAATTCACTGATGTGCAACCTTGCGTGTGATATCTGAAACCAGAAATTGTCAAGTGGTATATCAAAAAGGTAAATTAGCATTTTCTCAGTGCAACCTGACGTGACAGATGGGTAGGAGGAGGGCTGTTATCCCCGAGAAGAGACTAAATATATTATAATCTTGATGTATATACAAACTGTATCAGGATTTTCATAAAAGAAGTTTCAATGCAAAATGTATTTTCCAAACTCATAATAATTAGTTAAGTCCTCCATAACTCCATTCTATGCTTCTGTGAATTACTTTGTAAAGCATATATGCATGGCAATTATTTTATAAGGTATTTGAAATACACACTAATTTGAATATATTATGTGAGGATATTAGTGTTCTTCTAGTAGTAAAAATATTAAGAATAGCCATACTAATAATAGCTAATAGTTACCAAGCATTTACCTCATCTTAAGAAAATGCTTTATACATATTCTGACTCTCCTCACAAATCCCTGTCACATGGTCATCTCGCAATAATGGACTCAAGGGATGACGTGGGCAATACTAGTTCTGGAAGATCAGAGGGTCTGAGTACCAAAAGGGTCATGTGGAGATGAAACAGAGAGAGGAGCTAAGAGGCAAGAAAAGGACGGAAGGCATGGGGAGGAGAGGGCATTCTCAGACAGAGCTGGGGAACCACTCCATAACCAAAATCTCAGAGATAGGAACCATGTTCTAGATGGAGGGAAGACATTCGCATTCAGAAGGAAGTCCTGGTAGAGAAGGTGGGGTGCATGTTAACGAAAAGGCCCTTGAGTGGAAAGCTGTGGAGTTTGGTTTTAATGCAACATGAGTCATGCAGATCCATTGAAGATTTCGAATAAAGGAAGCAATTTGAAAGCAGTAACTGGAAGTTCAGATGGCAAACAGCACAAGGTAGGCTGAACAAAAGGAAAAGTAGGGAGACTAACCAGGAACTGAATTGCATTCGTCTAGGAAAAGAAATTAAGTGGTTAGGATAGGAGGAGGAAAGATAATTTGATCCTTTATTTGCTATGAAGTTTTGTTCAACTGCATTTAGATTAGAGGAGGAATCAAAGATGACTCTAATTTTCTTAGTTCAGGTGACCAGCAGATGGGACCTGTTTGTGGAAGGCCAGTGATGATTTAGGTCCTAGAGATTTAAAGTGCTCAGTGCCCAGCACAGATATAGAAACTTTCCATCACCACGAAAACTTCTATTAGACAGCACAAGTGCAAGCTATAAAACCATCTTGAGTGCTGTCTGGTATCATAACCAGATGTGAAGTGCCATATATAGATAATAATCTCATTTTAACAGATACAACAATATTTCAAGACTGCCTTTGTGTTTGTTAAATCTTGTTACAATGGGGCTTATTTGCTACACAGTGTGGGGTTAAGTTTTCTTTGATAGTATAAGCAGTTTTTGCAAACAGTTATGAGCTATTTCCCAAACAAGAATGAATGGGAGTTGGGGTAACAGGAAGCAGCAAAAGGAAATATTTGGAGATCCTTAGAGCATTAATCTCTTGGGATAAGGCAGGGCATTGCTGTCTGCTTCTCCTTTTTCCTTGGGTGTACCCTGTGTTCTTATTTTGCAGGGATAAAAGAGACTCCCTGGGAGCGCTGGTGGTGAATGTGCTTGGGAGCCCAAGGCTTCAAACCAGCACACTTCACAGAGCAGCTCAGTGATGCGGTGGAGTTGCATGGGTAGGCAGGTGTTGGGCAGGTAAGAAGAGGGGTGTCGTCCATTTTTCAAATACAGGTTTCCTGTCGGTTGGTGAAAGAAAGGGAATGCAAGAGTGGAACATAACTGTAATGCAGAGTGCCAGGAACCATAATGGGACCTCCATCTGTAAATCTTGTACTCCACGCCCGGATGAGGTGACACAACAGTAGGGTATAAAGAGACAGGGACTTTGGAAGTTAGCAATACTGGCTGAAGACGTGACAGGTTGGGAGTATAAGGAAAGGCATTTCATTAGGTTGTGGTATCAGGTTTTGAAAGGTTAGTTTCTGGTAGTAGTTGTTGTCTTGGGTTGTGTTCTCTTGAAAGCATATCCTGAAATGGAGCATTGGAGTAGACAGATTCTTTGAAGGGCGATTTTAGGATGCCCACAGGAGTCCGGAGGATAGTATTGGAGAGGAGGAGATAACATGGGTGCTGCTGTGAGCGAGGATCCTCTACTTGGTCAGAAGCTCCACAGTTCTTCTCTTGAAGAACAGGAAATGAGTTCCTGTCCGTAAGTTGCTGAGGAATACCCTGGGATCCTAATGCAGAAAAATTTATGGGTTCACTTTCACCCAGCGCAGTAGTTGCCCCAGAAATACTGGGAGAGAATAGAAAGATGAGAAGCGTTAGTCTGTTCTGAGTCTGTGGCACATAAATCGAGTGCATTCCATCTGTGACCGAAGTCGGAATTGAGTCAAGGAGATGTGACCCGGGATGCAGAGCAAGATGCTCTGAGTTCACTGTGTGTCAAGGGCTATGGAAAGAGAACGCATGTGCGTTTTCTCATATGCTCACGTGACTACCCACAAAGCAGATGCTATGCTTCTGTGTTTCACGGAAGATGTGGAGCCATAGGGAGGCTGAGTAACTTGCCCAAGAATCCAAATACGTTCAAGATCACAAGTGATTAATATAGGGTTACTACCTGGCCTGTGTTTCCCACACTCCTAGCTCAATTCTACTCCCTCTTATTGACTTCCAACTTTGCACTATGTCTGCTATCTTTTTGTAATATATCCACAACCCTTCACTTCTCCTTCCTATTTTTTTTTTGTAGTGTAGGCTTTTGCAAACATGTACATCCGGGTAACTTCTGCTTACAATCTATAGAACAGTTCAGTCAGCCCCAAACCCCTTCATGATCTTTTACAGTAACCCCTTTCCCCATTCTCAGCTTCTTGGCACCACTAGAGTTGCTTTGTTTCCCTATAGTTTTGTCTTTGCATAAAAGTCAAGTAAACGCAATCATGCAAAATATATAGCCTTTTGAACAACCTGGCTTCATCTTTACACATAATGTTTTGAGAATCACCCAAGTTGTTAGAAGTAGCTACAGTTTGTTCGTTTCATTTGCTGAGTAATATTTCATCACATGGCTGAAGCACAGTTCATTCATTTTTATTCCCTAGTTGAGGGACATTTGGGTTGTTTCTAATTCTTGATAATTATGAAGAAACTGCTTTAAACATTTGCATAAAGGATTTGTATAAATACAAGTTTCATTTCACCTAGGTAAATTTCTAGGTTTAAGATTACTGACATTAAGTATATGCTTATCTTTTTAAGAAATTGTCAGACTGTATTTGGATTTCAGTACTGTTTTGTATTCTCACTAATAACATATGAGAATTCATTTGTTTCATTCTTACCGGCATTTAAAAGTGTTGGCCATTCTAATATGTATTTAAGCACATCATTTTATAGTTCTAATGTGTTTCTTTGATAAACGATGTTGAATGTCTCTTTGTGTTTTTAATGCATATATCTTTTATGTTGAACTACATGCCCATTTGTTTCATTGGATTACTTCCTTAGTAATGAATTTTGACAGCTATTTTATTTAATTTTATTTATTTAATTTTTGCGGTACTAGGGATTGAACTTGGGACTGTGCTCCTGCCAGACAGGTGCTTATGCCACTGAGCTATATCCCCGGCCTGAAAGGTATTCTGTACTTTATAGGTTTTTATAAATCATGTATGTGTAATGCAAGTATTTCCTCCTAATATATGGCTATTTTTTATTATCTCGGCCAGGGAGCTAGAAGAATTTATCTGTGTTGATCTGAATAAACCAGTAGTTTTTGATTGCTGCTACAGGCCTTGCTGGTTTTCCCTCCCCTGTCTGTGAATATGCAAAGCATAATCCACATTTCATTTGTAGGTTTTTAGGAAATCCAGTAGCGTCACTTGAGACTGTTCTTCATTTTTCTGGGATCCGTTTTCTGTCTGTCTCTCTCTTTCATTTTTATGGCTTTCACTTTGGGTGGCATGTCTAGGTGATCTTTTGCTTATTCAAGTTCATGAAGCTTTTCTCCTAAAAGTTTTAAGGTTTTATATGTAGGGATATAATTCATTTTGCATTAATTTTTGTGGGGTTACATAGTAAAAACCAAGACACTTTTGATCACCATATGGATAGGTAATTGTTTCAGCATCACTTGCTGAAAAGACTCCATTTCTGCCATTGATTTGCTTTTGCACATTTATTGAAAATCAGTTGACTACATATGGATGGGTCTATTTCTGGACTCTATTTTGTGACATTGATCTACATGTCTATTGTTTCTCCAATACCACACTGTTTGACTGCTGCAGCTTTATGGAAAATCTGGAAATAAGGTAATGCTGTTCCTGTAATTTCATTTTTCCCTTTTAATTTTTTCCTATTTCAATTCGTTTTGCCTTTCATACAAATTTATAGTCAGCTTGATTATCTTCAAAGAACAATTCCCCTAGGGTAGGACTGGAATTTTATTCAATCAATATAACATGTTTTGGGGAAAGAATGTCTTAAAATATTCCTTTTATTTTATTACTAATTAGTAGTCAGAGGGACTGACTACAAGCAATATAAGGAATGATGGCATGTTTATTAAAGTGGGACTGCTAAGTAGTACAGAAATTTTGATTGCTGTTTCTCAAGTTTTATTTAATGTACTGCAAATATCAGCAAAACAAAACTGCTTTGTGTGTGTAGTCAGCTAGGGCGAGTGAAATATCTGTGTTGATCTGAACAGACTAGTAGTTTTTGATTCTTGTTATGGGCCCTTCTCTCTCATCTGTAGTCCATGTCAAGCATAATTCACATTTTATTTGCAGGTCTTTAGAAGTCCAGTAAATTGTTAAAATCAACAATTCTGAAAGGACTTCTTAAAAGTAAGATATTCCCTGCTGCTAAGCTCCAAAATTAAGGCTCTATAGAAGACAATTTATACTGCTGTTATTTTTAAGATATACAATAGGAAAACAGAGATCAGAAGTAATGCGAGTCTCTGACATCAAGCATTTCCATCTTTCCTACATCTGCATTTTTAAAAATGCAAACTCTTGCTAATTACTAAAAATTTTCTGAGTGTCTCTGCATAGCTCTTAACTAATAACTGAGAAAGTAACTGACAGAGGCACAACCATTTCTGATATGGAGGGTGTGGCTTTCTTTAACACTCACTGGCAATTTAGAATTTTCCTATATTTACCTCTAGCTTCAGTCCTCTTTTCTATTGTTCATGTCCTGGATTCAACTTTCAGAACTCTGCTACTTGCCAGTTCAGATTTTTAACCTTCCCCAGCCTATTGCTGGCTTTTTGGCAGAATGTCAAGCCTGTCCAAGCAGGACGTCAGACCAGTCCGGATTAAACTAGCTTGATCTAAGAAACAAGCCAGTGCAAAACAGCAAGATCCTCGTTAATTTTAATTAACAGTTCCAAACAGAGTTGCACAACAAGGTCATTTCCCCTAAATGAATTATTAGAGATAATATAAGGCATAGACTTCTCCCAGCAGCATTTCTAAACCCCAGGAGTTGGCAAAAAACGCCCCAGAAAATATCTGTCTTTCCAAGTTAGTCTACTCATGTAAGATTGAGGTAAATATTTCCTGAAAACATTGAAGGCATCGCCCTCACCTGTTGTTCCCCACGCGTCCTAACAGATTTAAATCAACAAGTTCACAACCTTTCAGAGAACGGTAAGGAGTAATGTTTCCTTACTTGGCAAAAAAATGATGATTTAAAGAAATCTAAATAGATTTGGATATCAGTTTTCTTTGTAAATTGCGAGTATTTGAGAACTCACAGGAAATTCTGAGTGGTAATCTTTCTACATGTTGGCTTGATCACTCATTTTATGGACTCCAGTTTATTAAACATGAACTGGTCACATTTGTTATAAATTAGAGCCTTTAGGCTTTTCATTTATTTTCTCTCTCATGTACTTGTGTGGTATCTTAATTTCCTTTAAAGCTAAACAATGTTTCCATAAAACAGGTTTAATTTATGATAAATGTACAAAGAATAATATTTTTATAGACATTTGAGATTTCACTTTTCTTGAAATACAGCCTAAACTTCCAACTAATACTATCAGTTAAGAAGAAAAGTTATTGTAATCCACCATGGATGAGGTATCTAAAAGTGTACCTTGATTTAGCATAATTGTCTTAATGTGTTTTATATGGGTTTGTTTTGCCTTTTAGTCTGTTTGCTAAGTTATATTAATTTTCTAAGGACTTACAAAATAAATAGATGAATCTGATGCTGGCAAAATTATAAGGGAGTGGAGGAGGAAAGGGAAAAGACCAGACTGAGATGCGTTATGTACATGTACCAATTTCCTACAGTGAATGTAATCATTATGGACTATAAATATATACTAATAAAAATTAAAATGTACTACAAATTTCAGCTCGAATGCACAAGGATAAATATATTAGGTCAATGGTTGTCTGAATGTCTCTATAAACTATCAAACAATATTTATATATCCTAATCATCTAGCTAAGCAAATACAAATATGCATGCACATTGTGGGTTTCCATGGGAGGCTCATACCTTAGTGAAGTGGTAAAAGCTCTTAGTTTAAAAGTTTATCTAAGAAACTCAGTTAGATTTGGAGTTACAGTAACAATTCTTGTGAAAAATCAAAACGCTGCCAAAAGCAGCTGAAGCTGCTGACCTAGCAGCCTGAATTTGAAAGAGACACGCTCCAAAAGCTGTAGGGGTTGAACTAAACATATGGTATCAGATTACTATTAATCTGGAGAAGAGACCATCAGCAAATTGAGAAGAGGATCTCTTCGTACAGTGATTTGTCAAGCTTTTGATTTGCACTGTCTCTCTTCGCTGTTTTCTGAAGCTTGCCTTATTGTCAGGAAGGGATAATGGCTTTCATAATAAACGGGTTGCCTGTTCCAGCCATGCGCTGTCAAATTCCATCCAGATATTGACAAACAGGTCTGGAAATACCACCATGTATACACTGTATAAACTATGCACATGTAATACTAATATATATCACACTTCATATTTATGTATTTTGTGCATAAGCAGTTGTGTATGTGTGCTTACGTATATAGAATAAGGACATTATTTTCTTCCTTAGGGGTCATATTTCTCAAATAACTTGCTCAAAATGAATTTTAATGTCCATTCAAACTGTCAGGAGATGATGTGCAGGTTTAGATACAGTTTAGTGATCACAGTTTCACCGTGCATACTAATCTACCGATGTGTGAGGCATAGCAAGGTGAGGCAGTGTGCCCCGACTTCTGACTTCACTGCGTGCAACTTTTGGGGTGTGTTTTTGAGACACAGACATGTAAATATGTGAAAAGAAACGGTTTTTAGTATGGTTTTGGCATGAGATGTTTGGAGAGAAGGTATCCAGATAAATTTTGTTAATAGCAAAATAACCTGATGATGGGGTAATAGTGTTAAGAGAAACCTTAAAACACAAATTTCCGTATGTTTACAGGTCAATTCAACTGAAGTACATCTAGTGTATTAAAACCTGGTAACACGTATCCAAGTTGGTGTACCTCTGGCATGCATGACAGCAGCCTCTTTGTTATTGGGAAATCTAAGAGGATATATATATATATATATATATATATATATATATATATATCCTTAGGAACAGTAGAGTATTCAATATTTATAGATCATGTCTATTATCACATCACGTTGGAACACGCTGATTTGGTGCTGATGTACCTATCAAGTACATGACGGTGGCAAAGGGTTTCTGGTGCTTGGCTCAGTGCTCGGTATACCGTGGGAAGTTCTGTCATGATTGGCTGCCAAGCAAAGGGGCGGGTAGAATGAGCCGGACGTGATCCAGGACGTATTTTCGACACTAGCAGCCTGCAGCTCTTGGGAGACCTGGGTGAAGCCCAGGCCAACTTTTCCCGCAGGCTTGGAACACCAACATGGAGTTCTTCAATTATCAGTGGCTCCAATTCCTTACACATAGAAATCTCAGAATCTGTGATGCAGATTGCTGCACAGTTTTACCTCATTCCTTATTTTTTCTTCATTAAACTGTGTCTTTGAAATGTGAAATCTTTAAGTGAAAACCCATAAAAATTTTATCATCGAACTATTTGATGCTAAAGTTTCTAGGAAGTGAACATACACACTCTTCTGTAAAACAAAAGCCATCAGACTTAGGTAAAAACTGTTTTAGGAGAAAGAGACAGAGAAAGCACAGGGAAGAGAGTTATAGAAAAAGGAAATCTAATAATCTATGGTATGAAAGTTCTGCACACATTTGGAAAACTTAATGGTTTAATGGGAAAAGGAAGACAATGAATAGTAGATGAGAATCTGATGAAAGCTAAATGGATAAAATTAAATATATTTGTTCAGAGTTCAGAGAGAAAACTATGAAAATCAGGAATGGCCCATCCGAAAGGTTACCTTATGTAAAATAGGACCACTATAAGTAAGACATAGAAAGAAGTCATCAAGGGCAACGATCACAGGAAAAAGGAAAATATCTTTTAGAAAATGGATTATTGCAGCCTCAAAAGCTAGAATGCACCCTGAAGTTCAGGTCACTATTGCAATGATTTCTATGTAATTCCTTAAGAGCCTAGCATTGCATAAACATCAAGTAAAAGGAGAGGGCTGGCAAGATAGCTCAGTGGACTAAGCGCCTGCTTTGGCAAGCTCAGGGACCAGGGTTT
>NDGN011448841.1:0-10976 GCA_002564285.1 Tympanoctomys barrerae
CTTTGATGGCTTTTCTCTTTGTCTTTTATCCAGCCTTTATTCAACTTGACAGCAAATTTTTAAAACAGCTCTTTTATACTGAGACATCATAAAGTACTCGAGTGAATTCTTGTCTCTATACTCTCATTAGCTTGCATGTTTACTAAAATTGTATAACTGTCATGGCAAGTATAGCTGTTAAAACATGTTTGTGAATGAACATGACCGACTTTCAGAAAGTACTCAACAGTTAAGTACAGGAATGTGCAGGTTTGCCATGTAGCAGCCTACTCACTTAGTCTTGAGTGTTCAGTTGGCTGTTGGATCAGTAAGTACATCACACTGAGGGAAAGACAGCATCGGGTTAAAGCTACAAGCCAGAGGTGCTTGGGAGCTTTACTATTTTTTCCACATTGTCACTTAATAAAAACCTAAATGACATACTAGTTAGAGCCTAGGTCAATAGCTAAGCCACTGGCAACGAGCTATATATGTGGGCAAGTCAGTTTACACTTCCATCTTGTTTTCTCTTCAGTGGAGTAAGAATAAATAACATGTATAAGTATTAAAAAAATAACTGATGTCAAAATAAATAAATAAATAAATATGAATGTATTTGGTACAGGGTCTCACTCTGCAGCTCCAACTCTTATCCTCCCATCTCAGCCTCCCCAGCACTGGGATTACAGGCATGCACCACCATACCTGTACTGGTCTGCTCAGTGCCCTTGAGGGGGAAGTGGCATGGCATAATGCTTCTTTTAATACCTTCTTTCTATCTTTTCACTCCTCAAAATTGATGAGTGATGATGGTTTACTTGTCACCTACAGGTAGCAAAAGAGGACTACTATGTTTTCTGTATGTGTGCTTTACATAAAATAGGCTTGATTTGTTTAACACATAGGATTTCAAAGCCTCAAGGATCAGCTAATGCCTGCAGCCTCCTCAGAATATGATGGCAGAAGGCTATAGTCACTTGAATACTATTGCCTGAGTTCAATTTTCAGTTGCCTTTATGATAGTGCAAAAGACAAGAGCCATAGAGTGACCAACAATAATAAAGACAAAAACCATTTATGGCATTAGACAAAGGAACTAGTTTGAAAAGAACTGAGTGGATATTTTCAATTTGCAAACAAAAAATCAAGTTTCAACTTGATCAGGTATTTAGAGAGAAGTAGTAATGAGTTTTCGGTTGAACCAAAGCTTGAGTTTTGTTCTGAATGCAAACTTATGAATGAAGTTTCCTCCCAGTTCTACTTGTTTCTGGTGTTTATGCTTGCTAATCAGGCTTTCAGAATATTTGTGTAGATATATTGGGTTGTCCCGAGTTTCCAGCCATTATATTAAAGGATATAAGTCACTATTTTCCTGTGTAGGTATATGCAAAGAGAGTAAGCTTTTGGACACATGTCTCAGCTTGTACCTCTAAATGCAGATGTATATTTCCTATGTACCTGAACACCCAGCTTCCATTTCTTTGATAGTTATTTGAACAAAGATTGGACTGACATTCTTAAAATGTTGAATAGGCACAGTGAGAAACAAGTAGTGAGTGAAGATATTGAAAAGACAAAAGGTATTGGTAAGCATGGAATCTAAAGTCATGGAGAATAAAACAATGAGAGAGAAGAGGAAATGTATCTGCCCAGAAGATAAAGGAAGAGATGGAGAGAAAACAGCAGGGGACTAACAAGGTCCCAGCATGGAAAGTGAGGAAGCGCTTGATAATGCAGCTGTGTTTACTTTTTATTTCTTAGAGGTCACCCACATCTTTAAAATAAATCCGGATTTTACTAGAATTTACTAACATGAATTTCTGTTGTTTTCAATTAATGATCTCTGATGCCATTTTTCTCAACCCTCCCATTTCATTTCTGCTGATTTTTCCATAGCTAGCTTCCTTCCTGGAGGGTGGGTCTGCCTAAGATTCTCTGACTGGACATTAAAGTAAGTTCATAACTCTGGGGAGAGCCTTGCTTTTCCAAAGGGTTTATGTTATGGTTTCTGTGTGTTTACATCCTCAAAAAGCCTCATGTAGTCAAGGGGTAGACTTCTAGAGTTTGCAATAACTCATGATCCACTGGGATTATGGGTGTGTGTGCTGCTGGGATAGTGGGTGTGAATACTACACTCAGCCTGGGGCAGATAACCTGAATGTAACTTAAGGGAGGCAGACTTCCTTTCTGTTGCCATTACTCCTCGTTTTGCTCTCTGCTCTTTGCCTTTACCATGAGAGGTTGCTCCCTGTCATGTGCTGTTTAGTCTTGGAGCCAGCTGAATATGGACTGAAACCTCCACTAACTGTGAGCTAAATAAACCTTTCCCCCCTTCATTTTGAGTATCAGTGTTTGTTTCAACAATGAGAGAAGAGTAACTGAGACAGAATCTGGTACCAGAGAAGTCAGGTCATTGTTGTTACAAAACCTGACCATTTGGATTACAAGCTTTTGGTAATGGCTTATGGGAGGACATAGGAAAAGTTTGGTGATGTTTTCTACTTGTGAAGAGCCAGAACAGCTTCAGCTGTTCTATTTGGAAGATTCTGATCAGAGCTCAGAAGACCAAATGGCTGAAAGAAAGCTTGCCTCTAAAGCCCAGGATAGGAATGTTTCTGCTGGGAACAAGGACTGCACTGATTGTTGGACTCAACATGATTTGTGTTTTGGCTTGGGGGAATCTTTGTCTGCATTTTGCTCCTGTCCAGAGACTGCCCATGAGAGAGTTTAAGCATGGAAGACTGATTAATCTTTCAAAATAAATTTCAAAGCAGCCAAATATTGAGGAATGGCATGGCTGCTGTTGGGGGCTTTTAGCAAGATTAATGTTGAGAATCATGAGCAAAGAGCCCACCAGGATGGTTTAAAATGTGAATTTTTTTGAGGAGGAACCTCCAATAAAGCTGTGGACTACAAAGATAGAGTGGAGGGTATCTCCATTGCCCAGAAGGAACCAGAGAATGGAAAGGATGGCCTGAGGGCATCATAGGAGGCAGCAGGTTTCCATCTTTGCAGCCTCAGAATTGCAAGGGTGATGGATTTTGCATTGAAGGGAAAGCCACAGAGCCCCTCCCCCCCATGTTCCAGAATGGTGGCAGCAGCCACATCAGGTTCCAGAATGGTGCTGACATGGAGAATTTGCTCCTCAGAATCAGGGTCAGAGTGCTCAGTGATCCAGGCACTCGGCCCCTATAGCCAAGAGAAAAGGAAATCTGACTATGGCTCCTGCTGGCAGGAGACCTTGGCATCATCCATGTGGCATTGGTTTTAGGTGCCTGCAGAATGCAGAAGTTCTGAAGTTAAGAAGGCTTCCACATTCTGATTTCAGAAGAAAACCTGGGAGGCCAGGCAGTGTGCCCCTGAGAGGACAGTATGTGAAGCTGTGAGTGAGAAGCCTATTCAGTGGAAAACCCAGAAGTTTAGAAAAGCCAGGAATGTGGATAATCTAAGGGAAACTGCAAGGAGGGAACAAAGCTTGACTAAGAGAGAAGCTAAGGGAACTACCACCAAGAGTTCCATAGGGGTGGAGCCACATGAAGCCCACAATTTGCCACAGATTGCTTAGGATGTTCCACATGCAGCTACAGGATTTAATGTTCATGCTGCTGGACTTTGGACTTGTGTTGGTCCCAATGCTTTGTATTCCCCTATTGTTTGTACCTTTTGGAATGGTAATATTTATCTTGTGTCACTGAATGTTGGAAGTGTTTGACTTTTCATTTGTACAGGGGCTTACAGCTAAGAATTTGCCTTAGGTCTTGGAGGTGACTTAAGACTTGGACCTTTCAGCAATGCTGAAACTGTTAGGACTTTGGCAACTCTTAGAGATGAATTAAAATGCCTGTTGCACAAAAGAATGTGCATGAGTTTTTGGGAATCCAGGAGAGGAATGTTTGTGTCTAGTTGTCTCCCCAAAGCCTCATGCAGTCAAGGGGTGGACTTCTAGAGTTTGTGATTAACTCATGATCCACTGGGATTATGGGTGTAACACTACACCCAGCCCAGAGCAGATAGCCTGAATGCAACTTAAGGGAGACAGACTTCTCTGTAGCCAATGTTGCTGCTACTCCTTTCTTTTGCTCTCTGCTCTTTGTCACCACCATGAAAGGTTGTTTTGTGCTATGTGCCACTCTGCCTGGGAGCATGCTGAGTACCGACTTAAACCTCCAATAACTGTGAGCTAAATAAATCTTTACTTCTTCCATTTTGAGTGCCAGATATTTGTCCCAGCAGTGAGGGAAAAGTGAGACAGTTTAGCTCACTGAATACAAGTTACAATTGTAGAAATCCATTAATATAATTTCTTAGTTTAAGCCCCCATTGGATTCATAGGAAAAACAACTGTTCTCAGTGGGAACAGCCAACCTGTCATTAATTGGTATGGACAGAAAGAAGAATCAGCAAAATACAGTTTTTCTATATCTGTTGTGCCCCTCTTCCATGACACTTATACTCTGGAGCCTGCCGACCAGGAGCTGTCCTTGTGCTCCAAAATAAACCTTTTCCTATTTATGGGCTTAATGTCCAGTATTTTGTTCTACTGACAAAAATGAGACTTAGATATATCAATACCAGAAAAATGGGGTCATTTCTGTAATGACCTAACTGTGTGGAAAAGTCAAAAAAGGCTGGGATATATTGGATAGAGAAACCCTAGAATGCCAAAATCTAGACTTGATAAGATTCTTGTCCAAGCTCAGGTGAATAAAATTTTGTTAAAAAAAAAAAAGACAAGACAAGACCAGAAGCAAGTGTTTTCTGTTGGAAACACAGCTCCACTGAGAGCTGAACTCAAGACCATATGGGGTACAACCTGGCAGAAAATTTGCCTACAGTTTGCTCTTATTTGAAGACTATGGAAGGCTGAGATTAAAGGTGGTGGACTAATGAATTTCCTGGGAAAATTTCAATGCAGTCCAACATTCAGGCTGTGGCATGGGTACTACTGGTTGTTTTTAACCAGGTTTATACTGAAGAACAGGAGCTAATATCCCACTTAAAAGGTTTTCAGTTTTATCAGAAGGTAAACACCTATGAAGTTGGAGGAGAAAAGGGCATGGATTCTGAAAGTACTTAGATGCCAGGGATGAGCTCAGTGAGGCAGCATGTGCCTGGTAAATGTAGTGTTCTGAGGTTCTGATTCATGCCCTACCCGCAAAGAAGTCAACTACTTTGCATGAAAAAGTATGAAAAAATGATTTAAGAGCACTACAGAAATCAGTAGGACTCTACACTTCACAGGCTTGAAGGTGTAAAAGTAGAATACTGTTTTAAGACAAGAACTCCAGGCCATCCTTCGGAAGAAAAGCCTCCTAAGAACCTGGCTTCCCAGGATTTGGTTCACAGTCAATCTTCTCTGTCATGGTCCAAGGGGCCTGGTTGCTGCTCACACTGGTAGCAGACTTTGGTAGCATCCACTTGGTGCTTGTTTTGTAGGTGTGAAGAATGTACAAGTGGGCTCATGGACACTTCTACTCAGATTTTATAAGAAGGGATGGAAGACCAGGAAGTGTGCCCTTGAAAGGGCAATGGGTAGATCTGTGAAAGTAAAGCTGGAAAGGAGTGAGCACAGCCAGCCTAAAAGAGACTGAGGGTGGCCACCAGCAATACTAGAGGGACATAGTTCATTTTGAGTCTCAGAGCAGAGTTTTGACTTGGATGTTTTATTAGCACTGAAACTGTTCAACTTTGGCAACCTAGAGATGACCTCAATGCATTCTGCCTAAATAGGTATGTGTGAGTCTTATAGGGTCCTTTACAAGGCCAAGCCCCAAAGGGGGTCAGTGATGACTCCAGAAGATCTCATGCACTCACAGGTGGGCTTTTGTGGGTGGTGACTCTGTCTAGGGGTGCAATATTCACCAGATGGATCAGCCATTGGCAGAGGGTATATCTTTCTCCCTGGACCCTCTTTTCTCTCTCTGCTTCCTGGCTGCTTCATATGAGCAGATTTCTTCACCAGGATGATGCCCCTCTGCCATGTTGCTTCTGCTTTGGATCCAGCCTGACCACTGACTAACCATGACACCAAAATAAGCCTTCACTCTTTAATTTGGGATTGTCAGAGATTCTGGCTTAGTGAAGAGAAAATGTCTCAGATAAATGGATACGAAGTCATAAAGAGAGAATCCAGCAAACTATGTGCATTCTGTTCTAGTGTCTCCATTATACCACAATACCAGGAAAAAGAGCTATTGCATTCTGTGAAAATTATTATCTTCAATGCCGGTGCTGGTAATTGGAACTCATCAAAATTAGAACAGATTATTTAGCTTGTAACTGAAAAGTTCTCTTTTGGCAAGTAAATATGTGCTTAATTTCAATTAGAAGCTAGAGCCCACAGAAGTGTATGTTGTATAAATTTGCCAAATGATGCCATCTGTGAGTTAGGAAGGAAAGCTTCACCCTTGTCTAGGTATTTCCTTCACAGAAGAAAGAGATACAATTAAGCCAACACTTTATTCCTTCTATTTGTTTGAATGTACTTTGCATTTTTAGGATCCTGTCTTAGCCTACTTAAGCTTTCATTTCTCTTGGAGAAATTTTATGCCCATATCTTGTACCCTGAGTAACTACTTTATAGATAACAACATGTAATGTGTTAACTAGATATTCTTCTATTATTTTGTCATGAGATTTTGTTTTAGCTTTTATTCCATAAAATAAAAAGGACTGAGTGGCTTTAGCAAGAGGATAGTTTTTCTCTTATTTTTCTAGAGATTGGGAATCTGAGATTAGGGTACCAGCATGGGAAGATTCTGGTGAGGGTGCTTTTCTTAGTTTGCAGATGGCTGCCGGCTTGCTTTGCCCTCATGTGGCAAAGCTGGACCTCTCTGGATTTCATTTTACAAATGCACTAATCTCATCATGAGACAGCGAAGTTTGTGACCTGATTTAACTCTACTTATCTTCAGAGGCCTCACCTCTAAATACTATCACATTGGGAGTTAGGGCATCAACATATGAATGGGAGGGCTGGGACACTACTCAGTCTATATTAGTGCTCCTGAAGGAAGAATACTTATGGCTAGGAATTTCCAATTGTGTTAGAAGAGTTCAGGAAATAGGATTTGTTTGTTATAAATACTTTGATAGAATTGTTCTCTTTGAGATTTGTAAATGTCCCTTCTTTTTTCTTTTCTCTAGCTTGTTCCCAGATTTTTCTTCTCAGTAGCTAGCCAGCATTTCAGTTTGACTGCTCTTAATCATTTGTTCGGATTGCACTGTCTGTGAGGTTGTGGTTATGCCCTTTCATGCTTTGCACTTACTGAGGATGTTTCTCTTTAAAGAGTTCTTGTTCTAAAAAAAATGTGTTTTAATTCACTGAATAAATTCTAAAGAATTTGTATGAGCGATATTCTAAAATGTTCATATATGCCTTTAATAACATTTTAAAGGTATTCTGCAGTTGA
Source organism: Tympanoctomys barrerae (assembly GCA_002564285.1). Classification (NCBI taxonomy): domain Eukaryota; kingdom Metazoa; phylum Chordata; class Mammalia; order Rodentia; family Octodontidae; genus Tympanoctomys; species Tympanoctomys barrerae. The sequence continues at coordinate 7,392 of NDGN011448841.1, forward strand.
AAAACGTGTTTATAATACTATGTCATTTATCTTTGTTTGTGGAGTTTTGACCTTGCTTTTTCTTATTGACCAGTCACCTCCAATAACAACTTGAGGTTAGAAGTTTTGAGTTTCCATTTAATAATCACTTGAATTTCTCTATGAGCCCCTTCTCAAGGAGTTTATGATTTCTAAATTTTGATAATTTGATGACCATAAAGATCATTACAAAACTCAACTTTTCAGTTATCTCAGAGGTTTAAAACTTTAATACACTACTGAACCCTGTAGAATGCTTATTGCAATTAAGTAAAGGTCACTGAAGTTTTATGACTGTTCCCTGACCATACATCAAAACTATATGCACTGAGTACCACCCACATGCTTGGAAATGTTCTTGGGTCTGTGATTATGGAAGCCAGGCACTAAGTAAACCCATATGCAATCATGCTTATTCACTGATTAAAAAAACAAAAACAAACAAGCTATGGAGCGAGAAAGTTCTGCAGTGATATTTGCCCAGAACCCCAAGTGAAATGGAGAGACAGCCTGAGCCTCTCCAGTAAAGAAGGTTCAGAGTTCAAGGGGCAGCCAGAGCAATTGCTCTGAGTTTAGAATGTGCATAGGCTCTTGGAGGGATCATAAAGACAGAATACCCTAGCAGAGAGTGAAGGGATCAGGGAATGGGAGTGAGGAATATGAAAGCCGAGGGATTAAGGGGTCTTGTAGGCCCAGGTATGATTTTTGGCTCCAGCCAAACCAGTCTTCTTGCTGTCACTTTGGCCTCCTTCTGAAATCTAGGCCTTTGCCTTTGGTTTTCCCTGGGAAACTATTCAACCAGACTCCCAGAAGCTTTCCTCCTTCATCTGTCTGCTCCAATGCTCCTGTCCTAGCCAGGCATTCCACATGTGCCTCCTTGCTGCTTTCATCTTTGGTTCATTATTAAGACTCATACACTGTGATTCTCATTTAGCACTGTTGTAGTGCTCTCTCTTTGCCTTCTTCATCAGCTGCAGCAGCCCATACCAGCACAAGAGAAGTCGCTGTTTTCTTGTTCAGTTCATTGCTTTCTTCTTAGTGCCTCGTGCAACAGTAAGCATGTCCCCAGAATACACGGAGTGAATGGTTGAGTGGATTCTATCATTATATGAAAGACAATAGAAAATTAACTAAATGCAGACACAGATATGAGAAAGATGTTAATGTAAATTGGTCAAAAGCAACTTTTGGAGACTTGAATTATATAATAGATATAAATCAATTGTAAAGGAAAAGGATCTCAACTAGAAAAGGACCATAAACATGATGTTTCATGAGAATGAACCATTTGGGCTGGCAAATTATGGGAGACTAAATGAGGATGAGCCAGAAAAATAAAAGTCACTGGAAATCTTACAGCTTACAATGAAAAACAGGTTAGAGCCAGTTGTGGTGGTATTCACTTGTGGTCTCAGCTACTCAGGAGACCAAGGCAGGAAGATCATTTAGACCCACAAGCTCAAGACCAGCCTGGGGAATGTGAGGCTTGTCTCAAAAACAGAGAAAAAGAACAAACCAAATAACACCCCTCACTAAAAAAGGAAATTCAGATCAGTTAGGTTTTCAGTGCTAAAGAGACTAAACAGTTTCCAGAGTAGATTACTTAGAAATAAAACTGGTATTTAAGGCAGAATATTGTGGCACTCTATGTTGGTGAGTTGAATTAGGGAGGTAACGAAGGCGAGTTTTGGGGAGCTCCTGCACTCCAAAGGGACCCAGTCATAGAAATATAGAGCCAGACTCTTGAGTCTCATTGAACCTACAACTTTTTTATAGTCTAGGAAGCTGGAAATATAAAGCAATGCTTGGATATTTAACCAGGGATGGAAACTGGATGGGAAAGGCAAGGAATAACAAAAATGACAGAGCAAGCCAGAGAAGTCCTTCTGCATTAGCCAGCATACACATCTCATCTATAACATAAATACATCTCCCAGGAGAGGAATGTACATGGGAAATACAATTATGTTGATTTGAAAGTAGAATTGTTCTTAAGGGTCCTGTGCCAGAATCACCCAGGAAGTTTGCTTTCTGATAAGTAAGGGAAGACATTATCTGATTTTACAGGGGATAATTCCCTGATTCAGAGCTCTGTGGTGTGGAAGCACAACATGTTTTGATGTGCAGAGAGGAATGCAGAGCTTGCTGATTCTACTAGGCTAAGGATCATCATTTTCTAATATGAGATGAATTCAGAAAGTTTTAACTCATGAATCTTGGCAGTCCAGTAACTATCCTTGTGTTTCAGCATTGCTTGTTTGAGTTATTCTATGAGTACAAAGAAAAATGTAAGAGAAGTGTCCTGGTCAATCAGCATTTTTCTTTGGCAATTGGTGTAAGGATAAATTTAACTCATCCATAAATGTTATTTCTGGTTTCATAACAACACCTTTTGAAAGAGGTCACTGCAGATGTCCATAAATCATGAAATAAGAAAGCTCATATGTTTAGAGTAATTTAAAGAGGTCTTGTTGTCATCGTTGTAGTATGTGGAATTTGGGCATCAATAGGGTGGCTGCAGTTCCAAGTTTGGGCGGGTTTCAGTTCATGACTATTGTTCTGCTCTGATTATTTAAGAGCTGCATAGTCTGTCACTTTCAATATTTCTCCAGTTTGGGTGATGAATTATATGGTGTTTGGAGGCTATAGAAGAAGATCCCACTGTAACTGTAGGTCATCAGCTGGCTTGTCTTAAGTTTTAATCACAATCATTGATCTCACCTAGCCCATGCCTCTTACACATCAAAATCTGACCTCTAATTGTATGAGCACTTTTCCAGAAAAGAATTTAGAAATTACTCTAATTCACTAAAGGGATATATTTTACTAGTGTAACATTGTTACTATGGGAGATTAAAAAGGAAAGCAAATGATGCTCAGCTTTTTGTAGTGGATATGAGAAATGACAGGAGTCCACCAGACTTGGCAAAGCAATCTCCACAGTGGATTTTTAACCAAGTCTTATTAGTACATGGGTACCTGAGCATGTTTGTATCCGCTATAGTCTTCTGGCTAGTTGGGGTATATACATCAGGACACATGGCGTGACAGTATGATATTTTGATAGACAGTAAGTAAGCTATATCTCCAGAGGTTTTAGTAAAGGGTGAGTAGCTATTTTCAGCAGCCTTTTGAACCATCTGTCTGAGAGGGATAACAGAAGGGTCTTCAAAGTTTTCTTACAATTTTATAACTATATATCACATATTTTCAACATGGATGAATGAAGAAATTCTCTCAGATAGAGATTGATGGCTTTCTTCTCAGAAGCCTGTGGACAGAAAATATAGAACGTTCCTCAGAGCTCCTTGTGCTTTAGCATCTTTCCGAAGCTTATCAAATTGCTCTGTCTTGTGCACCTGTACACTCACTGGCCCTGCATTTTATTGTCTTTACCTGATGGTAGTAATAAAAAACAGTTCATTGTTCTTTTTTATCAAGTTTTTAAATATTTTAAAGCAATTATTATTTACTGCTTAGTCTTCTGTCTCTGAGGATAAACCATAAAATTCTTGTTGTTCTATCATTTTTTGGATGGGTGTCAGGGATTGAACTCAGGACCTTGTG
>NDGN011448854.1:0-13771 GCA_002564285.1 Tympanoctomys barrerae
ATGGCTCAGTGGAATAAGTGCTTCCCTGGCAAGCACAAGGGCCTAAGTTCAATCCTCAGTTCCAGAAAAAAAAAAAAAGAAAGAAAGAAAAAAAAAAAAAAAAAGAACCATAAGGAAAGGTAAGTAAATAGTATGAAAGAAAATAAAGAACTAATTAATTTACTTAGAAAAAAACAAAAGAGGTAACATTAGTATTTTATTTTTTAGAAATATGTTTAACACAGTAGCCTTTGTGGATAGCTCAGTTGTTTAAAATGCTTCTTGGACAAATACAGCCAGTTGCACTAGACCATGGCTTGATTCCCATCTCCAGAACTGCACCAGACCTGTCCTTAAGTAGCAAAAAAAAAAAAAATCCATCTCAAATTTTTGGCGACCACCCACTCAGGATCCCTTTCTGTCCCTCTTTTGGACAGAAGCTTTCTTTCCCTCAATAAAAAAAATAATAATAATATTCTGCTCATAAAAAAAGAAATGTGCTTAACATTACAAAGAATACCTGAGCAGAGATCAAAATTGGATGTGTAATATAAATAAGCACTTTGAATACTTTTAATTATATTGATTATTTAAATAGATTAATACTTAGCATTAGAAATATTCTGAAGAAATTGCTTAAACAGTAGTCATCTCATAAATCTAAATGATTAAGTTCTAGGTGTTTGGGAGAACTATGCAAATGTGAAAAATATGAATTTTAGTAAAGTATAGTAGCTATAATTGATTCAGTTTTGAATGAGTTTTGTGAAATATACACAATGTTCTAAAAAAATTTATATCTGGGCAGGTGAGATAGGTCACCAGACTAAGATCCTGCTTAGGCAAGCTTAGGGACCAGGGTTTGATCCTTGGCACCACATGCCACCTTGGTCCCGGCCTCAACCCTGTGCACACTGAGCCTGCCACTGAGTTGGGGTATGGTGGTGCACACCTGTAATCCCAATGCTGGGGAGGCTGAAAACAGGAGGATCACTATGAGTCTGAGCTGCATAGTGACACCCTGCACCAAATACATTAAAAATAATAATAATAAAAAGTCATATAGCTTGAGTCTAATGTATCTTTCATAAGACCTCAATGTGGAAGACATTGTCACTTTTATTTTTCATATTAGAGAGCCATAGGTCATAGAGTCCATGCAAATTTTCTCCTGTTTCTACTAATAGAAAGAAATGATATGCTAACAAGGCATTACAAGTTACAAGGCCAGCATTTTGCTTTCATTATTTTTTCTGAGATTTCCAACAATCCAAAAGCTTCAATAATGTAATATATAAGAAAAAAAGTTAAATTGGCCTCATCATTAGACTGACAAGGCAAAATATTAATGACAAATCACTTTACACTAACACACTTAACTCTTAATGAAAGAGCATACTTGTTTTATTTTCTAAAAGAGCTTATTTGTTTTAATGCCATCTTTTCAATTATTTTCTTGAGTATCCATTAAAAATAAAAAACTCCACATGTTTTATAATAATTTCACTCTCCATGGGTACTTGTACATTAAATGTTAGTCAATCTCTAGGATTGAAAAATGTTGATTGATAATTTCAGTGATTTATTTTTATTTTACTCTATATATTGAGGATTCCTATAATGTTATTGATCTATGAAATATAAAGAATTAGCAATCCTTTTATTTTTAATTAAGAAAAATAAAACAAAAATTTGTAATAAATAGTAAGAGAATAGCAATAGTTTTTGCACAAGTACATTATCTTGAATTTACAAGCTATAATTTATTCTTTTTTCTTCTTTTCTTTTTCTTTTTGTGGTTGGCTCAGCATCCTGTGGGGGGAGGTGCTGATGTGGCATGTGGTGGTGTGGATTGAATAATGATTCCTATGCTTGTCTAAGCTTGCCTAAGCAGGCGCTTTAGAACGCTGAACTATCTCGCCAGCCCCAAATAAAATTTACTCTTTGTATTTAATGATAAATCATTTTCCCTATTTGTTGCCCTTATCACTGCAAAATATCAATCAAGATTATTATGCTTACAGTCTCCTTTTAACATGCAGTATGGTGGCATGTAATTCCTTCAAAACATAAAAATATATCCCACACTTAGAATGGCTTCTATTACCAGTTCATCAAAATGAATGTGATTATTATGTATTACAAACATATAGTATGAAAAGGAAACTAGAGTTGAAGTATTGAAACTTGAATCAAATGTTGCCTACATTCTGTCTTTTGCAGTGACAAACAATACACACACGCGCATGTACATACACAGCCCACACACACTCATAAAGGCTTTGTATTTATGGAGATTCCTTTTCTTTTCTATTTCTAGAACATCAACCTACTGGCTCAACCGTATCCAGTCTTTTCTCTACTGTAACGAGAATGGCCTGCTGGGCAGCTTTTCTGAAGAGACGCACTCGTGCACCTGTCCTAATGACCAGGTGGTCTGCACTGCCTTCTTGCCCTGCACCGTGGGCGACGCCTCTGCCTGCCTGACCTGTGCACCTGACAACCGCACCCGCTGTGGCACCTGCAACACTGGCTACATGCTGAGCCAGGGGCTCTGCAAGCCTGAAGTCGCAGAGTCCACTGATCACTACATTGGCTTTGAGACTGACTTGCAAGATCTAGAGATGAAATACCTGCTGCAGAAAACTGACAGACGAATCGAAGTCCATGCCATTTTTATCAGCAATGATATGCGCCTCAATAGTTGGTTCGACCCTTCCTGGCGCAAAAGGATGCTCCTCACTTTGAAGAGTAACAAGTACAAGTCAAGCCTGGTCCACATGATCTTGGGAATCTCTTTGCAGATTTGCTTAACTAAAAACAGCACCTTGGAGCCTGTGTTGGCTATTTATGTCAATCCCTTTGGAGGCAGCCACTCTGAGAGCTGGTTCATGCCTGTGAATGAAAACAGCTTTCCTGACTGGGAGCGGACTAAACTGGATCTCCCTCTGCAGTGTTACAACTGGACACTGACTCTGGGGAACAAGTGGAAGACATTTTTTGAGACAGTACATATCTACCTGAGGAGTCGCATCAAGTCAAATGGCCCAAATGGAAATGAGAGCATTTACTATGAACCTTTGGAGTTTATTGATCCTTCCCGGAACCTGGGCTATATGAAAATCAACAACATCCAAGTGTTTGGCTACAGCATGCACTTTGACCCTGAAGCAATTCGGGACCTGATTTTGCAACTGGACTACCCCTATACTCAGGGATCCCAGGACTCTGCACTTTTGCAACTACTAGAAATAAGAGACCGTGTAAATAAACTCTCCCCACCTGGTCAGCGTCGTCTAGATCTTTTCTCTTGCTTGCTCCGTCATAGACTCAAGCTGTCGACTAGTGAAGTGGTGAGGATTCAATCTGCTCTGCAGGCATTTAATGCCAAATTGCCAAACACAATGGATTATGACACGACCAAATTATGTAGTTAACCGTAAATGTCAAGCACAACCCAAAATCTTGAAGGAGTTTTTACAGTGCTTTTGTGGAACAGTTTATGTTTGGAAGAGTAAATTTAAATTGTCTTTTCAATATCTGTCTTATATCAGTGGATAACATTGGGTGGCAATTTACACACATGAACTTGCTGACAATGAATATATTATACTGCAATTTTGGTTTATGAATGAAATAAATACTGACACCAGTCTAGAGGACATTCTACTTTTTACAATAAATTTCATTTGTAATTTTATATGTTCCGTGGCAATGCTTTTGTGCATTACATCCTCTAGGGGGAACATAAAAAGACACCAATAAAATTTTGTAGCTGTACAGTTATTAAAAAGAAGTGCTGTGGGATTCCTTTTTTCCATGAAATGAGTTCTATTTTGATATGGTTTGTTAGAACCTGGGGAAAAGTCACCAAGATTTTTTAATGGAAACATTTGAAGGACCTTTTCATTTATCCTTATGGCACAGCCAACTATGGAGAATGCTTTGTGGTAAGGTTTGCTCTTAATTTTCTGGTGCATAATAGCATAATGGTGGTATATATTTATGAGCTATATTTAGCATCCAATCCTTAAAACAATCATTATTAAAATAATGAGATAAACTAATTCTCAAGTACATATCAACACATTTCAGCAAAAATACAAAGAACCTGTGATTAGAATGTACACCATGGAGAAAGTAAACCTCTAATCTCCTTAGCAACTTGCTTTGTCCTTCATTCTTGCATCCTAATAACCAATAATCAACATACTCTGCACAATCATTTTCACTTCAAGTCCTGAAAATGTGTTTATTCAAGCCCTTTTCCAATATCAATAAAGTAATACTTCTGAAATTCACTAATTGTCACATAATAGTATAAAATACATGTTCAAATAACTAATTCAAATGTAAATAGACATTTTTTTCTCACAGATATACTATTAAAAATAACTCTGAGCTCTATTATCTAAAATGCATAAAGAATTTTAAAAATTTAGACCCCTCAAAATGCTAGAGTACTTTGAGGAAAACCTTTCAAAGTAACACTTATTTTAATTCAAGGTATTTTCCTGGAAGTTCTCATGCTACCTTTCATGAAATTATAGACATATAAAATATACTTTTCCTTGTAAGTTTGAATTTAACTTGTGTTTAGTTGTTTGGCTATGTAACTAAAATGCGTTTATAGTATTTATCAGACATTTTTTATCTAGATATTTTGTGTGTTTTATCTAACAAAACTCACTGTCCATCTTTTTTATCATAAGGTTATTTCTGAAGGAATAGAAAAAGGATTCCAGGATTTTGATGAAAAAAAAAAAAAAAGAAAGAAAGAAACCCACACAATTGGCAACAGATTTTGCAGACGAAGCAAAATTCTCAGATTGTCTGTTCTCAATTCTGAAAAAAATTTAAGAAACATAGATATTTGGAAAAAAAGCAATTACCCAACTCCAACTAACAACTGCATACCTGAGATCCTTGCTGTATTTACCTAGTTTGATTTAACTACAGTTTGTGCTGTTACAGTATTAAACACTATCTCTCTGATATCACAGTACATATTCTCTTCTTTTGACACTGATGTTACTAACTTTAAAAACATTTATTCATTGTCAGGTAGAGAAATAAAGGTTCATACTGGGTCTCACTGTGTAGATCAGACTCATAGTGATTGTCCTGTTTGCACCCTTCCAAGTGCTGGGATTGCAGCTGCATGCTACCACACGCAAGCTCAATAGCCCTGGCAGCATGCCCCGCGGGTGGGGCCAACACTGCCCAAGGATCAGGATCAATCTTCTGGCCTCTGAGTCTGCCTAAGCAAGTGCTTTAATTCACTGAGGTATTTGGCTGGCCCTTCTCTTGTCAATGAATTGCTTAGCTTTAAAGAAACTATTCTATTTTTTCATTTAATTTATGTTTGTGTGAAAGCTATTAGTGAAACACGTAACATTTAATTAAATGATTTTTGAATCAGTCAAATTGTAAACTCTCATGGTATATCTGAAAACTTAAAATCAGTCCTTATCACCTACAATCACCCACACAGTGATCATGTTTATCAAATGTAGAGATATATTCTGAAAGACATTTGCTGTAAAAATCAGAGTTGCTTACAGCACATTCTCCAAAAGAATGTTGGCAGTACAACTGGCCCCAACTTCTGACACTTGTGAATCATCTGAGCAAAGTGGAAAGTGCCAATGGACCCTGAAAAGAAATAATTTAATTTCACTTACTAAAATGTTCAGCAATACTACCTCTTTTATTGCACAGCTTCTTCTATGGCCGACTAAAATGGAAAAGAAGGTCTACTAGCTCAGGTAAGAAGGTGCATAACTATTTTGTCCTGGGACTCTTTGGACATGGCTAAAAAAGTTCCATTAGGAGAGATAAATTTATCTCTGTACAACTCTTACTCACTCTGTCAGTGAGTTTTTTATATACCCAAATCCATTTTCTACTTGGAAATAGAGAGGAAATATAAAAATCTTTCTCTGAATATCATGTCAAACACAGCATGAATATAATATGTGTAAATATATCAAGCAAGCTCTAAAGCTGTACAGTTGTAAAGGGCAAATGATCAACGCACAACTATTTTTTTATGTTTCTATTTTTTGTACACAATTAAACAGTAAGGACTGCTTAACGTTTAATGAACAATACAATATAAATGAAAACAGTGTGAGTTTATCAAAGTGTGGGATACATACAGCTTGTATGCATTTCATTTTTCCTCGGTGGGCCTATTCCTCAGGTTTTATGCTCACTGTTGCTTTAGAAACTTGAGGACTTTTAAAAAGAAAACTTTACTGTGAATGTCTTATTGAAATCAAGCACACACATACAGATATATAAAATGATATATTTGAAATAGAGTGTTTATCCTTTTCTGATATTGGTTTTTAGATACAGTACTTCAAAATCATTTTTCTGAGTTGGTCTTAGACTTAATGAAAATAACGGAACTTGAATTTCTGGGGAAAAATGTACTGCAAATACATTTTCTGCCAATCTCCTCCTGTGTGACCTGTTTTGAGAACCATCATAATTTGACTTGATAGTCTACCCTTAATTATCAAATTGATTTGTAGCTAGTTAAGTCAATATTCAAACAATCACTATCAGCAACCACTAAAAAGTGCTGAAATAGTTGAGGATTTTTTGCATTTAGATAATTTACAGAGATATTTTTTCTTGCCTGTGCGCTTTTTAAATTTTTTTGCTATTGCGTGTTTGCCTCTGTGTGTGTGTGTATGTGTGTGTGTTTGTGTGTTGCTAATACATGAAAAACTATTGAAAGGGAATGTGACTGTCTGCATTCTCCCCATAATCATACAGATTTATATAAAAATCATCTTTTTTGCTATATCCATTATGCATATTAAAAGGCTTTCCAATATTAACAGATATCTAAAGAATTCATTCAAAGAAAATAACCCATTTCAAGCAATTTAAGACAAAATTAGCCTCCACACTATGGCAGTAACATGCAAGAATATGTAAGTAGAAATTGCAGCACACAGAAATTCAGCTGGGAGGAAGACAGATTTGGAAACCAAGCAATGACAACACTTAAGTAACATATTTGGTTTAGGATTTTCAGAGGTCCTCCAAGTCAGTGTGACACTTAAAGAGAAAATATTAAATAAACCAAACTTAGAGATACTATGATAACCTTTCCAGTCTTCCTTGGTACTGGACCATTTTAGTAGAACAATATTCTTGACCTTCCTCTCAACTCATATTATTAATGACAAATAGTGACAAATGCTCAGCTTGCATTTTTCTTTTCTTTTTCTTTTTCTTTTCTTTTCTTTCTTTTTTTTGTGGAACTAGGGATTAAACTCAGGCCCTTGCCAAGGAAGCACTTATTCTACTGAGCCACCTCCTAAGCCATGTATTTTTCTTATGAAGTATAATACAAATAAGGTAAATTTTGAATCATGGGACCCTGTATTTGCCATGTTCATCTATTTATTGAACAAATAACACCTTTCCACTTTCTTCTCCTCCACCTACATGAACAGATTTATACTTCTGTCTTCTGTCTTCTTTCCTTCTCTTATAACTTCAAGTATTATAATTAAACCATTACATGCTAATTCCATTTTTTGGTAAATGCTTCTCTGTCAATGGGAAATTTTCAGGAACATCTCCATTTCTTTCACATGAATGATATATTAGTTATTTCAATGAGCTATGAGTGGCTAATGAACTAGAATATCCATGTCAAATCACTTGATATTTAGGACATGCCAGCCACATGTAGTAAATTAGTCGATATAAATGAAATAAAACTGAAGCAAAAATCCTTCACTTTCAATGAACTCTTACACTGTCAGTCAGATCTAATAACCCCTGAAGTACTATTTTTCCCAATAATAATGCAAAATATTTTATCTTTTGAGTTTGTATGTGAGGGTGGGGTGTATAGCTCAACATCCTAAGTGTCTGATTGGCAAGAACAAGGTACAGAGTTCAATCCCCAGTACCAAATAAAGAAATGAATAAAATAAAATAACTAGTGCATTTGGAAAAACAAATGAATAATTGTGAGCAAATACAAGAAAAATAAAATCATACCAAGTCCAGTATGCTTCTAACAACAAACAGAAAAATATGTAAGTAATGGATAAATAATTCAAAAATACAATTTTAGACATGAAAATATGGTTAAAAGCAATAGAGTTCATGTAGGCTGAGTTATTTCATATTCTGCTTAGAAATGGATACTTGAAAAAATCACATTTATATTGTAAAGCAAACAAGGTAAAAATTAAACTTTTAAATTGTTTAAGTAGTTTACACTGTAAATAAATACAAATACAAAATTTCCATGAGAAAACCCATTTGACAAGGTTACATTTTGAAAAAAATGCTCTCCAGCTAGAAATATGTTAGCCATAGAAGCAAGCCATACATATAATGTTGAATTTTCTTGGAGTACCATTTTTATTCTCAAAAAACCCCACAGAAACAACAATTTTAATATATTTAACCCAATATGAATAAGAGAGTCTAAAACCAATAATACAAAACATTAAGAATATTATTTCATACCTGAATCTTTACTAAAATTTGATGTGCATTTTATACTAATCAGAATCTTGTTTTGGACAAATCACAACTGAGAAGCTCAGCGACCGCTGCAGGGAAGAGGTTAGATCCTTTTTGAGAATCATTCGAGGGTGGGACTCTCTCATTCCTCTTGCCTTACCCAGAAGGTCTCACCTTCAATGACTCTTTCTAAGTAAGAGGTTATTGTGACGCCTAAGCTCATTAATTATGAGCGTTTAGCAGGTTCTTATTCATATATTTTCCTTATTTTTATCTTATATGTAAGTATTTAAGGCCTCTGTTGATATCCTACGTACTTTTTTTTTTTTCTATAAAGCTAAACTTCTTGGGTAGCAAGAGTGATAATTTACACCTGCTCCTCCTCCTTCATGACCCTGCCCACATTAGCTTCAGTGTTTCACAACTGATATTAGCACCTGCTTTCTAATTTCTGCTTCGTTCTGAGTCCTGATGATTTCTCATGCTTTGCTCCTTGCTAACTCTCTGTGCAAGGATTCTTGATTACTCCCTCAGTTTGAAATGTTTATGAGGGAGCTTTTTTCCCTTTTCTTTTCAAATTACCAGGTCTGTTGTATTGATGGATATCCACAACTCAACTTTTTTCTCTAATTCGCCTTAATACCTTATCAATCCATTCTCCATCCAGTTACCAGAGATAACATAGAAAATATAAACCTTTTAAAATGTTAATCTGTTATACAACTCTGTAGAACAGGCATCTTGCTTGTTGGTGGATATGTAATTCTTTTCTTAATGTAGCCCTTGGATATTTCCCTCTCCTCCTCTTCCAACAAATTTATTTCACCCAAAAGTAAATCTATCTGTTGAAAATTGCTTTCAGTGCAGAGATTACAGTTTTATGCTCCCAGGCTTTTATTTGTTCAACACTTCGCCTTTGCCTACAACACTCTACTGTCCTCTACCCTTCTCTATCTACCAAACATGCTATCAAAAATGATTTTCATTTACATGTCAGATGGAAAATTACATTCAAATTTATTCCTTGTATTCCCTTTAATAAAATGGATTGTTTCCTTGTATATATCCATTTCAATAAGATCAAAATATCAGTAAAGCTTTCCTTGATATTTTATTCTACTGAACTTTTTAATAATGTACAAGACTTAAAGTTCCTAAACAACAACAACAAAAATGACAACAACAACAAAAAACAACAACAACAACAGGCACACAAACCTCATCTAAGACTAATAAGTAGGGCTGGGGATATGGCTCATTAGCACAAGAGACTGTCTGGAAAGCACAAGGTCATGAGTCTGATGCCTGGCACCAATAAAAAATTAAAAATAAATATAATAAGTAAAATACCAGACAAGTATACAATTCCCCAAAGCAATTTGCAATTCTAGAAAACAGTGGTTCAGTGAGTAAATGATATAGAAAGTGATTCCTGAATTTAACAATTTTAGAAAGCAAGTTTCTGAAAAAAAAATTTCAATTCTGTGTATTCTTTTATGGTACTGGGTGCAAAAACCCAAGGCCTTCACAAGCAAGTCACACCCTAGCCTCATTTTAATATTTATTTATTTATTTATATTTCTTTTTTTGCAGGACCAGGGATTGAACTCAGGACTCTGCACTTGCCAAGCAAATGCTTATTCTACTGAGCTATCTCCCTGGCTCCCTTCTAGCCTCATTTTAAAAAATGCTTTTATTTTGAGAAAGTTTCTTGCTAACTTGCTCAGACTGAATTTGAACTCACAGTTCTCTGCCTCAACCTCTCAGAGTGCTGGGATTATAGACCTGTATGACCATGCCTTTTTGTGCTAGTTGTTTTCTTTAAACTAAAGCTCAAAAACAATAACTAGGAGTCAACAATATAAGTGCATTGTTTTCCAAATTTAAACATGATCATTTTCTTGTCATTTTAATGGCACTATACTTCTGAGTCTACTCAAACTCAATTTCATTCCTGTGACACACTGCATTTTGGCGCTTATTAAAGGAAGTGGATTTAAACAACTATTTTAAACATAAATTTAGATTTTTTTCTTACAGAACCAACTGTGGTATCCTAAATACATAGAATGAGAAATGGGAGAAATTCATTTCCTTGATTTTTATATACCAAAATTAATGCATTTAATTTTAAATAAATATTTTATGTTAAACAGCAATTAGTTGAGGAGGATTTTACTATAATGTATTATTTTATATGTCTTTTATTTGTATTTACTATTATATTCATTATTACTAATTTAAAATTAGACAATAGCAAGATTTTAGCAAACATCGTAGCACATTTTAACTATTTAAAACCAAAATATACCTATGTCTCCAGAGCACCCTAGGCTACAAAATGAGTTCAGGGTAGCCCGTCCTGCATAGTAATATCTTATCTCAAAAACACAAAATAGATGTATCTATCCACGTCAAAGGAGCATCAAGGCCCCTTTCCCTCTTTTTTTCATACCATTCATTATTGCTGCATTTTAGCCATTCCATTTTTATCAGTGTTTACCCAGTCACTTCTTTATTTACCAAGCATACATTTGCAAATATTTCAAGGAAAGCACTGAAGTCTTGCAGTTATGAAGTGTATGAAGGTAGGCATAAAAATAATTTTAATATAAACACTGCTATTGAGAACCTTAGTGGCAAAATAAAACATAAAGAACAAAATCTAATCATGATGACCTCAGAACTTTTGTATCTGTAATAAAATTAGTAATCATATTATATTAATAAAGTCTCACCAACCTTCCGAATTATTTCCTATGACTTCTTCTTCTTTGCTTTACTAATTAAAATGGCATCCTAGTACCTCTGACTACTCTTGGACCCAAAATTGACATCAGGGGTTTTGAGTCTGGATGTTGTCTCTATAGTAACATCATGTTTACCTTAATGACAGTCTCAGTCAAGCTGTCATCATAAAGCATAATAGAAAAACATTTATTTCTTTTAACTTCCTGTTTCTGCCTGCCATAAATATATAAAAGCAGAACATTTCTGAATTTGCACTTAGATGTGCTGTAATCATATCTGTATCTTTATTAATATCTGTCTCTATACATGGTATAATAATTTCATTAATAATTGTAGTGCAATCTGCTAAATTCACCAAAATATCATTATATAGTACTTTCAATAAAATATGGTCATAATTATATCTAATAGAAAAAATATACATAATAAAAATAATGTGTAAATAATAAAAAATGAAATCATACAGCCTCCATTTACAATCCTGACATATAAACATCTTGTAAACAATAACACTTCCTCACAATAAGAACATTCAGAAAAGGTGAAAAGCAATGCCTTCCACTGTACCTATTAGGGGATCAGATTAGCAGATCCAACTATGGAAGGAAAGGTGAATACAGAATGTTGATGTCCAGACATAATTCTCTGTAACATACTTCTCTAACAATATTTTTTTTCAGCAAGAAACTAATTGAAACAGTTACTTTGACAAATAGGTAGAAGGTGACTGTGGGCAAGCATAGTCGTAAGAAATTCCTAGGATATTATAAGTTCCCCCTGAAAATTTGAGTACAACTCCGACAACCTTTCCATGGTGACAACCCAAAATCAAAAGTCTTACAAATAAACAGGGAGGTAAATTACTATGAAATATAAACAAAACTTGCTCCATAACAAAGGATTTCTCTTCAGATAAGAGCTGTTACCGGATGTTGCCTCCTGTTACCTGCAGGAAGACATTCAGTTCATTCTATTTCTCTTTAGCCTTTCTTAGGTTTTATACCACATGCCCTCCCAAAGAATACATGACTGAGGATGAAGCCTCCTAAAGTTGGCTGTTTCACTAAATGACTCCTTGGACCAGTTCATAGCTGAATGTGCTGTGAGCTAATTGCAAAGAAGTGGATCACTGGGTTGGACCTGGAGGGCTTCATTCTTATCCTCCTGCCCTCCTTTATCTTTGTCACCCTTCTTGTTTTCCCTGCTTTCTAGTGACCATGAGATAAATGGATATCCTCTCCCACCCCACTCAAAATGATACTTTTACTTGACAAGCAGCTAATCATCATGAAACTCTGAAGTGTGCACCAAAATTAACCTCTCCTTTTATCTTGTGTCAGGTATTTTGTAATAGCAATGAGCAAATGGCTAATATTGAAAATTGATTCTGGAAAAGTACAAGAATTTTATTAGACATTGAACTATTAGTTGTTCCTGTTCTTGCTATATTTTTACGATGAATTTGTCTATGTTTTTGCCCATGTCCTTCAACACTGTGTGTGGCTGAATTTTTATGTCAACACACTAAGAGATGTGGTGGACATTTCAAGATAGCCGAACATTCAAGCGCTGTTGGCTGTGTTTAGGCAGAATAAAACCGAGAATCTATAGAAGAAAGCAAAGTGAGAGCAAAAAGATGTGAAAATATTACAGCTTCACAATAAATTAAAAATTAAGTAATAAAAAACTTCTATAGAGTTGGGATTGCTGTAAAGATTAGTATCATTAAAATTAAGTCAAGTATTTGTCCTAGGAAACATGCCCTGGTAGCATCGCAGGAATTAACTAAACCCTTCGCATCACATTGTCAAGCATCTGAAAGGGAAAACTTCCTTGAAAGAGTCTGTTTTGTGAAGACAGAACTAGAGTCCCTGATCATGCAGAGACAGGGAGGGAAATATTTTCCCCCATTCAGTTAGCAATATATTAAGAGTCTGCATTAGCTATGATCCATGGGCTCTACTATTGCTGAAGATAGCAATAAGTTTTGGCATCAGCCATGTTTTATAGGCATTCAGAGATCAAAACATGCAAATTAGTAGATCCTTCAACTCAGATTTCAGGCTGGGATGATATCTCAGTAGAATAACCACCTGCCTGTCAAGCACAGGTCTTGTCCTCCACACCACCACCAAAAAAAAATACAATCCTCAGATTTCAAAGAAAGGCATAGGAGTCCAGGAACTGTGTCCCCAGAGGGCAACATATGACAGTGAAAATGAAGACATGAAAGTTGTAGACTAATGAAAGAAGCCATGTAGGGGCTGGGGAGAGATAGCTCAGTAGAATAAGTGTTTGCCTGGCAAGCTCAAGGTCCTGAGTTCAATCCCTGGTACTGAAAAAAAAAAAAAAGACTCATGTGGGCTGCAATAGCTAGGCAATAGAGGTGGGCCTGCAGGGCTGCTTTTTGTACCTCAAAGCTCACCACAACCTGCCCTGGTGCAAAAACAGGCTACCAAAGATGATGGCTGCCTCACTAGCTTTCAGTTTGGCCTTTATCTGTTCTCTTTTTATTTACCTAATCTTCTTTTTG
>NDGN011448861.1:0-11376 GCA_002564285.1 Tympanoctomys barrerae
ATTAATTAATTAATTAATTAATTTTATGTATTTAGTATAGGGTCTAAAGGGTCTCACTACATAGACTCATCACTATGATTTTCCTGTTTTCAGCCTCCCAAGTGCTGGGATTACACCACACCCAGTCTTGTATTTGTTTTATGATTGTTGCAAAATCATTTTGACATGCCAGTCCTGGAGCTGCGTAGTATTAATTTTAACACATCTCCATTGGCAGAGGAATTAGAATCACTTTAAAAGATAGTGATCAGTCAATTTTGAAGCGTAATGGATGGTTTTGTAGGCCTTTATAGTTGTCTCTGAAGTTGAGAACTTTTGCTCAGTTAAATCTAGTTGTCCTGAGTTTATGCCAGCAAGAAATCATGGAGAACTGAATTTTCAATACATGGAGGAAAGAGACAGTCATTTCACAGATTGATGCCTCAGAGCCCTCTAGTCTAGAGAAAGGTCTGTAAAAATAGCCTTCATTCTTTCAGCGAATCTGCTAAACCTAGAGCAGCTAAGTCTCCAGGGAATACTGTCTGAATGACAACTAAATAGTGAGGTTAATCATTTCTAATTTAGATCTTTATTTAATAATATATGTGAAGTAGAAATTTTTAAGTGATGATAACTCGAAGTGAGAAAATAATCATATTAGAGCAAAATTAATGAGACAATGCCATTACATTGCAGGGGAGGTGGGGAAAATGCAGGAGGAACAATACACTAATGGAATTTGAGGCCATTACGACCTTAGAAAACAAATTTCCACCTTCTTACTGGCCCATTAGGGACAATTCTTGGAATGTGGCCCACAATTCTGCACAACTGCGGGCCTCTCCCCCACCAGCAGCACAAGAGCATGGCGCCTTCTGCCAAGGCTCTAATTCATGCCAGCAGAATAGCAATCTGCTCTCCGTGCACCACGCACAATGCAGGCCCTCTAAGCTGCCACTCATCCGGGGACTCCTAACACTCCCGGCGGCACTCGTTTCTGAATCTTGGTATTGTTGGGGTAGGGAATGTGGAGAGAGTCACACACTTCCATGCTGGGAAAGGCAGAGTCCCTGGCGACCCAGAAAGTCACTAGATGTCTTGGGCTAGAGGAACAGACAGACAGCTAGCAGACAGCTCGTACCTCTTGGCAAACATTCTGGAACCTGGCAAATGTGGCCCTAAAATTTTGGTCTAGTCAAAAAACAAAAATGAAAACTCACTTCTTTTTGGCTTGGTAGAATGCTGTGAAGTCTCTACTGCTTGTGTCTTTCTAATGCCCTTCAAAAAGACAGGGCTAACCAATTCCCAGCCAGCACAGGGCATCATCAAACTTGACCTGTTCGAATAAAAAGTGATGCTAGCAAAGGCAACTGACTGAGAACTTTACGATGCAAACGGATGACACGGTGAATACAGGAAATCGCAAGTTTATTACTAATCTTTGTACTGTAGGAAAAAGAAGTAATGTCAAAATATTCTCAGAATATATTCATTACAGGAGGGATCAAAGCTTCCTGAAGTTCAGTGTAGCTGCATTCGTCATTAAGCTACAGAGCTAGTTTTAAGAAAAGGCCAGTGTTGACAGGAGCCATAATACTACTTTATAGTAAAAATAATAGCAGCTACTTCTTGAGTGATATGTTCCAGAGATTTTAAAAGAATTTCGTATAACCTGCTCTTTTAAAAGTTAAAAATAAAAATAATTATTAAAGTAAATGAATAATTTACATTTGTTTTAACATATATAAGAACATAAAATCATGTATAGGGTACCATGTAATATATATTATATGTTATATATAATATATATGTTCCAAAAATATGCTTGCAATCTAAAGCACTAGTATAACAAAGCAAATTTCCCCAAAATAAATAATACAAACTCATATGATTTGTTTAACAAACCAAAAATATTCATATAAAAATGGTTACAATATTGTAATATAATACAAAGTGATACAGAAAATACAAAATATAAAGGAAAAATAAATAAATTAAAGTGCACTTACCTTTAAAAACCTTCGTGGCTGGTGTGAGGTAAATGAAAGAGAGGAAGGTCATTCTGTAGGATGACTTTCAGAATCACTGCAATCTATTAGCTTGATAAAATGTTCTTCCTTTTTTAAAACAATTGTTAAAAAATCTTTCATTTACTTATTTGTTTGGTATGGGGTCTCACTACACAGCTTGGACCTGTAATGATCCTCCTGTGTCAGCCTCCCCAGTGCTGGGATTACAGGTGTGCGCCACCACACCTGGTCTCGGTGGCCTGCACACTCGGAGTTCAAGGGCCAGCTCGGCATGCAATACTGGCAATCAAACCCAGGTCCTTATGCTTGCCAGACAGGCTCTTAGACCACCGAGCTATTGCCCCAGTTATATTTTTCCTTCTGTACAGTTTTAACAGGGGACCTATTCAATGATACTTGCTTTTGTCTCCTTTTGAGGATTTTGCAGAAATGTGACATTGCATCATTGTTAGACAGATCATCATTCGCGCTCTACAGGCTGATTTGGATGGCGTTTTTCTGTGAAATACTGCACTCTTCCCCACACTCTACGCCTCGCCCCAGTCTCACTGGAGGTGAGGGTTCCTCTCGCTTTTCTTTTCCTCTACAGTCAACATCTCTTCCATTAGGTTTTGCTGTTGGGAGATGACCAACCCCAATCCTGCAGAGATAGAGGAGAAAGAGTGAGAGAGGAAGAGGGGCGAAGGGAGAGACAGAGAGAGAGAGGGAGAGAGAATGGGAGAGTGAGAGAGGCACAGGCTCAGGTAGAACCATGTAACATTGGCATCACGTACCACTTGGACTGCAAGATGTTACTCCTTGATCAAGTTAAAATGTAGTGAAAATGTTTGCTTTTTTTTTCAGAACATTTGCAGAACAAGTTATTCATAATCCAAGGTTTTACTGAGTGTGCATATATATATTCTATATTTTTATATATTATATATGTTTAAATTAAGTTATATATATTTTCTAAAATGTTTATCATTTCTCTATGGCACACATGTTTGGATTCTTTCTTTTTTTTTTTTTTTTTGTAAGCTATAGAATATCTTTATTTAAAAGAAAAATTTCCAACATAGAGTAAACTCTGGCTACATAAAAGCATTTGGTTAAGTCAATAACATTAATAGATACCAGAAACAGCCCGCCAGATTCAGAGCTGAAAAGACCTGTTTAGAGCCCTGCTTGCTCGCACCTCTGCAACCCCTACTAACCACTGTGGCTCCACAACCAGCACTGAAGGGCAAAGAAAGCCACTGTCAAGACCATAAGACTCTTAACTAGGGCATTCTGTCCTTTGGGCCACTCTACACCAGTGGTGGCCAACCTGTGGTGTGTGTACCACAGCAGCCTGCTGCTATCACTGAAAGCTCGAAAAGTTTTTCTGTCCCTGCTGTATACTCATCCATCTCTATAAGGTGAGAAAAAAATGTGTGCTCTATACACGTCTCACAGCTCCCCAAAGGGTGTGCATTCAGTACTGTGGGTTAGAAAAATTTTACACATCTTTTATGAACCTCCAACTACTCTCCCAGACCGCACACCAAATTTACAAAGCAGACAGGTGGTTCACTAACTTAATTACTAAGAAAGAATGTACATTCTAATGGTCATCTCTTTGTTTTCATTCCTCCCAAATTTCATAACAGTATTTAAAATCTGTTTTTCAAAGTTAAAGAAATGGGCTGTTCTTTACTTGACGCTTTAACTAGTGGCCAATAGCTTGGTTTTTCAGCCCTAATTATCATAAATCATATTTCTATTTCAGAAAACACAATCACTATATTTATGATTAAATCCCATTCACATTGGCTTTCCACAGTCCTTTTGTCTTCACTCTGAGGGTTTCTGAATATTTCCTGTCTCTCTGGAGCAGAAAGGTTTAGGCAAACACCTCAAAGACAAAACTTGGATTCAGAGGGAGAAGCAGCTTTATAGGGGCCTTAGTCCCAGATTTCCAGCAATGTTTTCCTGAGTCTTGGTGGTACAATATAAACCCTGGTGAAGGATACAGAGAGAAGACGACACGTATGTACCCTGAATGGGGGCTGTCATCAATAATGGGGGGAGCTGGCTCCCCACTTGTGCCCTGGCCTCTGGACTCTGTGGGAAGTCATGTGTGAAGGATGCTCTCAGCCCCAGAGCTGCCCGTGGGAATCATCGTAAAGCAGTCTGCCAGAAGGAATGTGTGAGCAAATGACAAACGGTACCTGACTCCAGGGGAAAATAGACTTTGGGAAGCTTTTAATGCCAAGCTTTATAATGTTTAGGATGAAATACTGCATCAGATTCCTCATGAGGATGGAAACGATCTCAGATCAGTTTAACAAAGTATTTTCCAGCAGAAGAGAACATGCTTGAATAGAAAAAGAAAATAACCTAGTACTTAAAGCATGAAGAGGGCTTCCCTTCCTACCTATTGCCTGGCTCCCCTCACTCTTTCATCCTGACTCCCATTCTATAGCTCTCAGCATACTCACCTAAAAAAAAAAATCCCTCTATGGATTTTTCTGAGTTGGTCCTCAGAGCAAATATTCTGCCCCATTGAACGCCAGAGTACCTTCTTGTTTGTTAGGCCAGGTAGCCTCATTTTTTTGTTGTTCTGAAAACATGGGGGCCATATTTCTAGCTAATCAGTCATCAAGTCCCATCTTTCCGTTTTTTTTTCTTTTTTAAAAGTGTATGTCATCTACACTGTATCCTCTTTCTTTTCCTCCTCACTGCTTTACCCAGATCAGTTCCTGACTCAGTTCATGCCTTTTATTTCTTACTAGTTTTTATTCAGATCAATGGAAATAGAAAGGGTGAGGTAGATGCAGAATATTTCAAGGTCAAATCCATATAACTTGAGATATATAGCACAGGGCACATGCAGGTATCGGTGATGATGCTCAAGGAAGCAGTCCTCGTAAGAGCTCGGGTGAGTGACCAGATGACCATCTGTTGGCACGCAGAGAGGAATCTTGCTGTTGGTGGCCAAAGGCACTGCACTGACATTTTGGTTGTTTAAATCCTTTAATATCATCTAAGACTAATTGTGAAGATCTCCTCACTACGACGGCCTGCCTCGATAGCTGTCTCTAGTGGGTTCTTGTGGCATTCTTCATTATCTTGATACAAAAACTTATACAAAATGAAGTAGATGTGGTTGTATTTAAAGTAATTTCCAATGCTTAATTCTTTGAACTTTTGATTTGTATTATTAGGAAGTAAATGATTCTCTGTCTATTCAGTCTGTTTCCTACTTCCTAATTATCTACTTCAAAATTGATGTCTTTCAAGTCTTTTGTTTCTAACATCTTATGAACTGATATGATGGATGGAACAGAGTGATAATAAATAGTATTGATTATGATTTCAATAAAGAGGCTATATTGAATATTATTTAATTATGTTTTAATTCTTTTTCTTTTTTAATGAGTTACCTCAGGACATCAGTTGACTTGAAGCTATTTTTCCTTGTTTTGGATTTTCTGTTGACATATGGCAGAGAACCTGTTCTATGTGGTCTGTGGAAAAAAAAAATATCAGGAAGAAAGAAAAATCCGGTCCCAAGGCTTCTTTAGGGACATTCTGGACTCCATCTTCCCCTGGTTGTTTATGTGATTTGGCTCAGGACCCTGAAATTATAGCAGGTTAGGTTTCTTTGGCATTAGTCACCTTTTATATGATGAAAATGTTTTCAAAATAGTTCAGTCTGAAGAAAACGTCTGAGAAGCTGGTTTATCTTAAATTCTCACTGTGCAAAGAGGTGCTTTCCAAAAAGCCAAAAATATTTTTTTTCCATTGTGCAAGTAATACATGTTCATTACAAATAATTTAGAAGTAGAAAATAGAATGAAACATTTTGCCTGTCTTTCAACCAACCCAAGGTAACCAGGATGAGCCTTCTTTAAAATTTAATTTAGCTTCTTTAAAATATATGTGCTGAGGGCCAGCCATATAGCTCAGTGGACTAAAGTGCCTGCTAAGGCAGAGTGCAGCGGCTGGGGTTCAATCCCCAGCCTGCTGTACTGGCCCTGCCCCCAGTGTGCACTGAGACAGCAATTGAGACTGGGTGTAGTGACGCAGGCCTGTAATCCCAGCACTTGGGAGGCTGAAAACAGGAGAATCACTAGGAGTCTGAGCTGCTAGTGAGACCCTGTAGACCCTGTCCTAAATGCATAAAAATAAAATAAAATAAAATATATGTGCTGCATATATCTGTATATATGTATATGTGTGCGTGTACACGCATGCACATGTCTAATTATAACAGTTCTAGTGATTTTTGTAGTTGTTTTTTAGAGCATCTTTTTTAATGGCTTCATGATACTACATTTAATTGCTGTCATGTAACTTCTGGAACAGAACTTACTGGGAACTTAGGTGATACTCAATTTTTTCATTATCTTAGATAATGCTATAATGAGCATCTTTGAGCTCTTCCAGTAATTAGGATTAGTTTTTAGGATAAATTATGCAAAGTGAATGTTTTTAAGGCTCATAATTGTGCAAAATTAATTGTAAAAACTTTCCCAGCATTTGAGTGTCTTTTTCGTCCCATGCTTATCAGTGCAGAATTTTTTCATTAGAAGATACTCATTTTATAGTCAATAATTGCATTAATTTAGTTTTTAAAAAGTTTTTAGTGAGGCTAAAAAATTTCCAGGGTACATTCGTATTTTCTTCTGGAGTGTTCTCTTTACTGAATTGTTTTGTTTGTGTGTATTTTTGGTCATTCATGTGTTGTAGTCTCATTATTTTACGTTTTTACAGACTTGATTTAGTGGCTCTTCATGTGCTGAATTCTAATTTTTGTAACGTGTATTTTAAATTTTCCCTGGCTGTTTCCCTTTTCATTTTAAAAATTAAACTGGCTATATTTTAAACTTTTACATAGCACAATCATAATTTTTCAACCTTCTTGATAATTAAATAATTCTAGGTTCAGTCTGAAAATTTTTCTATCTAAACACTGCCCTCTCTTGCCCCTCTTNGCTCTCCTAGGGCAAATAAAGATCTTGAAAAAGAGTATGAATGTTAATTAACACTTAAAATGTTTATATTTGTAAATGTTAATTAGCATTTTTATAGAAAGCAAGTCTTGGGTGATTTCTTGGAAAAATACTAATCCTTGTTTTGTTACGTTATTAAAGTTAAATAATTCAGAAAATAACCTTGCCATTTGACCTTTTACTTTTCCTATTGAATCTGGAATCTATAATGTTTAATATTAAAAGACTTTGCTCTAGAGCAGCGGTTCTAAATCGGGAGCAAGTTGGCCCTGAGGAATATTTAGCAATTTGAGGCAAGGTTTCTGATTTTCACAATTTGTGTATGTGTGTGTGTGTGTGTGTGTGTGTGTGCGCACACACACATGCTGTTAGTATATAGTAGAGGTTAGGGTTGCTGTAAACATGCTGGACTGAAGAATAGAAGTCTCCACAAGAAGTAATTATTCAGCCTAAAATATCAACCAACAATTCTCCTGCGGAGACACCCAGCCATAGAATTAGTGTCAGTCTGAATGATACTTGTATTCTTTTTTTCTTTTGTATTTTAGGGAAGGGTCTACAAGGTGTTCAGGGTCTCACTACTAGATTAAACTCGTAGTGATCTGCCTGTTTACAGCTTCTCATGAGCTGAGATTACAGGCGTGTGCTACCACACTCAGTCTCAATCGTTGTCTCAGTGCACCCCCAGGGGCAGGGCTGGCATGGCAGGCCCAGGGATTGAACCCCCAGCCCCTGTACCTGCTTGCAGGTGCTTTAATCTGTTGAGCTATTTGGCTGGCCCAATACTTGTATTCTGTAAGTTGCAGGGGAATCTAAAATCAAATAATTTAAAATTCCTTCTTTCTTTTTCCCCTATCCTTTTGAGAGTCCATTATTTTCCCCGTTGTCTTTCTCAGACACTTAATGACTTCCCTTTGTTTCTCTTCAGGAAGTTGGCTAGCCTGGGGACTTGTGGGCACATGTGGGGATTGTGGTTGAAGAACCTCGTTCCTTCCTGCATTACTTTTCCTACAGTGGAGACCCAGCCACAAGCCCAGAATCACATGCATGGTCTCTGGCTTTCTCTTTTCAGTTATTTTCATGCTTGGAGTGGATAATCTGGAAATGATATGGCATACTATAGACATGGTATAGACAAGGAGGTTTGGAAGTTAACCATTGTGTTCAGGCAGGGCTGGTTCTTCTAGGCTGCTCTAAGTCAGCCTAGAGTGGAGACTAGTCAGTTGAGAACAAGGGTAAGAAAGATTGATATCCTGCTGTGTTCCTGAAGCTAGAACCTGAGAGTCAACACCATTATAAGTGGAGGTGACAAAAATGAAATAAAAAGCAAATAGCAAATAGAAACAGAAAGGAGGAGGTAGATGGAAGCAGAATTATAATGCAAGAGTTGCCATAAACTGCACTGAAACATCTTTGTCCTGAGAGTAGGCTTTATTTCACTATATTCCTACTGTGTAGGATATTCATTCAGGTTTTGTAAAAACGAAGCACCCAACCACTTAACTAACGCCAACTAAACTAATTCACTAATGACACTGGTCCTCTTGTAGGCAATTAAATCTGTAGCAGAGATTTAAATACAGTCAAATTGAATTTTGGTTGTAGGAATCCCAGACTCTTCATTATGACAGTTTGCCCTGGGATTCCAGAAGTTTCACGGACCAGCATCTTCTGCAATTACTCAGCTGGAGAACCCGTTGGCTTTTCCTGTGGTATGCTGTAGGGCTGGTGTCACACACTAGAGGTTCCTGTGCTTCACTACGGATCTGAATGCAATTGGTGGTGTGGAAAGGATGTAAAAAGTCTCAGGCTTGCCACCCATGGCTTCAGACTGAACTGGTCTGGGTAGGTGCACTGGTGTGTGTGAAGAGTTCCTTAGCTGATGGATATGGCGGTGCTTCTGTGTTAATGGAAGATGCTTTGGGAAGAGCCCACAGAGATAGCATAGAGGAGTGCTTCCATTCTTGTCAGTTGATAAGATTGCTTGAGTTCTCATTAAAAATTTATTCCCAGGCCTAATGCTTGGAGATTCTGATTCAGTCTGTCGGGTTGGCTCCAGGAACACAGAGCCAGGACTCTGAGTGGTGTGTAGGCAGGTAGGTCTGAGGGATGATCGCTGTTCTGCAGTCTGCACAGGTCTAGGAGCAAAAGAGCCAGGGCAGGTGGGTGGGAGCTGTCCAGTACTAGGCATTGGGATGTCTCAGGTTTAGCCTGCTAAAGGCTAGCTTTGGTCCCTTGTAGGCCTGCACACCTTTAAGTTGTTTTAAAAAATATTTTCCTAAATGAATACATTTGTCCAAAGAGGCTTTCTGAATTTCAAGCAGTCCTATCCTTACCTCTTCTTTCTTTTTTTGTATCCACCAGGAGATTACAGGTGTCAAAGAAATTTTAGAAGTAAAGTACATGGCTGGTCTTGAGGATTGAAAGGCAAATAATGAGATAGTGGGATGCAGGGTGTGGGGGGATCTCAGTGTAATCAGGGGTGAAACCTGGATTATGTGACAGGGACCTGACTTAAGTTAGAGCCTTTCCTGTCTTTCCCAAGTCAGAAGCTTTGCTCAGTGCCCTGTGAACTCTGTGCTTATAAATCTGCTGGGTTTAGAGGTGAACATCAAATTGGGCAGGATCTCGAGGCAGTTATTATTACAACAATGTTAAAATGTTTCATTAATCCTGTTGATGCTTTTTATCTGATTTTCTTCTAGACTTTCAAAGCCCAACTCTTTAAGGAGAGGTCAAACAAGCAGACTGAAGCTACAAAACATTATTGCTGTTTTGGTTAAAGCTAGTAGGAGCTGTTATCAGCTAAGTGGTAGCTTTGACTCTAAGTGAAGAGTCAGAGAACACTTATTATCTGGGCAACTCTGTGTAAGGAACAACAACTATTTTTTTACTGTACAGGGATGGAGAATTTGCTTACCCTGCCTGGATGATGGAGAGGTCTTATAGATAGGGAGTTGTGACTGGTGTTCATTTAGCCATTACTCTGTGCCTGATCATTTGCTAGGCAATGAATATGTAATAGGGAAGGGCTTGGCTAATGCTAGGAGATCTAGTACAGCAGAGAGATAGCATAGGTTTCTGTTACTTAGGATCACATCTCAGGTCCCTATTAAGTGAGTACAGCCTTGTTCTGTACCATTATATCTCACTTTTCCAGTGTAAAGCTCACCAGACCTGAGTCAAGGATGTCTATCTACAGGTGGATAGCCAGACAGCAAGATGTGAATGCCAGAGTACCCGAAGACAAGAGGAACTGTGTTACAGTTCCATAGCTATAACAAAATACCTGAGATAATAACTTACAAAGAGAAAATGTTTATTTTGACTTCACGTTGAGAAGTTTTAATGAATGATTGGTTAATCTGTTATTTTGGGGCTATGACAAGGCAGTATGGCTGGAGTAAAATTTCTTACATTAGGAGGCAGAAAGTGAGAAAGAAGAGGAGGTGGGGGTCACATAGTACCTTTGGAGGGCATCCCCCAATAACCTAATGGCCTCTCACTAGGCCACATCCCTTAAAGATCCCACCTCTTTCCACCTGCATCACCCTGGGAACCAAGCTTTTCACTTGTGAGGCTTTAGGACTAGCCAATATCCTCTAGCCTATCTTGCATTTGGGAAGCTGAGGCCTTATGCCTATTAGGCCCCAAGAGAAAAGATGACAGGTGGCACTGAAGTTGAGGCAATGTAGTGCAGATTGGGATGGCCTTCTGGACTGGGCTGAAAGCAGAGAATCTGGCTTGGGGCGAGAGAAGAGGATGGAGTGATGTGCAGACAGAAGCAGTGACCTTAGGGTCTTTCAGGGGAAGAAGACAGAAAGAAGGCCTTCAAATTAATGGCTACTATGTTCCTTCTCTTGAGGAGCTCACAATCTCAGTACCTGTCTGAGCTCAGAGACCTTCTGTCTCTTCACAATGAATCCCACCCAGCTTAGTCTAGCTTGAGGTCCCTTGTGCTCATTGCATAGGCAGTGAAATACCAAGCAGGAGGCAGGCAGTTGTGACAGATGCTGTGATAGGGCACATATTAAGTGCTACAGGAGGATACCTACGCGGAGTTTCGACAGGAAGGAACACATTCTTGAAGGAAGACATACACAGGATGAAAACTGAGGGTAAGGAAGAGTGAGTTGGGAAAAGGGGGCAGGAAAAGAATTAGGATACATCACAGTCAAAGGTCTGGGATTAGGAAGAAGCAAGTACTTTCAAGGAATCTTGAGACATTTAGAATAATGGTGGAGATAATGAGAATTAAAATTGATGATGAGTCTGGGAGAGAGGGGAGGGAGGGAGGGAGGAAGGGAGAAAGGGAGAGGAAGAAGAGAGGAGAGGAGGCAAATAAAAGAATGTGGGAGTCTAACAAATCTTATTAAGAAGCTGGAAAG
>NDGN011448863.1:0-19541 GCA_002564285.1 Tympanoctomys barrerae
TTTTTTTTTTTTTTTGCAGAACCGGGGATAGAACTCAGGTCCTTGTGCTTGCCAAGGAAGCACTTATTCCACTGAGCCATCTCCCCGGCCCCAATTTTTTTTTGTTTTGTTTTTTGTTTTGACCATTTTACATTCTTATGAGCAGTGCATAAAGGTTCTAATTTTTCACATCCTCACTAGCACTTTCTGGTATCTATGGATATTAGATTTTGCTTTTGATGCTAGACATTAAACCCAGGCCCTTGTACATGGAAAACACATGTTTCCCTGCTGAACGGTATCTCTGACCCAGGTGGTGAGCAAAGGCATGCACACAGAGCAGTCATGCTCTCATGCTGTCACACATGTCCCAGTCTCGGGACATCTGCGAGTCTGGACTGGAGCCCAGACATAAGTAACCTGGCTCAGAGCCAGGGCCGGACAGGAGCCTCGCTGGTGTCAGTTTACTAGACATTCTGCCTGCTTCTGACTGCTGCAAATCTGTGGTCAAAGCAGCTTGGTGAGCTACATGGATGCCGTCCAGCTGAGGCATGACTGCCCCCTGAAGCTATGAGGTCTGCTTTGGGCTGCGGCCTTGCTCTTCTTCTTTCCTCTAACAGGATAACACTGGCTCTTCTGCTAAAGCTGGAACCAACCATAACTTCTATTCAGCCAGGCACTTAGCACCCTGTGCTTGCTGAATACCTCCTTCCTTAAGTGTAGCAGTGTCTGTTGTTCAGTCTTAACATAGTAAGTCCCCGACTTAAGAACATGTGGGTTGTGAACTTCCAGAGATATGAATGGACCTCACATTATGAACATCTGCATATGTGAGCGATTCATGGAAGTAGCTCACGGGCCTGCCAGACACCACCGCAGGAGTGCTGGCACATGCCCAGTGTACAGTGCGGTGATGGGGAGTTACTGTACATCATGTGTGTATGTTTTAATGTTTTACACTGTATATTTGTGTCAAAGGTATACAGGACTCACTTTTTTGGATTTACAAACAAATCTGACTTAAAACTCTCTCGGAATAGAATTAATTTGTAAATCTGGGACTTACTGTATTACAAAACCAGGAGTGTTTGGGATACTTGTAGAGACCATGCAGCAAGCATTAACTAATCAATAAATTAATAAGTCATTAGGCCAAATGGTCAGGATGAGTATCCTTTGTGGGTGGTAGTAGTTTCCTGACTAAATATCTTTTTCTTTTCCCATTCTTGGCCTAAAGGACACTTATACCTGTAGGATCAGTGACTCCTCAAGTCTCTGAACTAAAGGGGTAAGCATTCTGCTAGGCCTAGTCTGATATTTTAGAGTTTAATATTTGGCTATTTTTGCTTCAAATCTTTAGCAGAAAATATTCATTTTCCAGAGCTAATGTCCTCCTTTGTGTTCAGCTTTATTACAACCTGCTTTTGTTTCAGTCTCTTAAGCTCTCAATTCTTCCTTCTCCTTCTCCTCCTTCTCTTCCTCCTCCTCCCTCTCCTCTCCCTATTTCTTCTTCTTCTCCTCCTCCTCCTCTTTTATTTTTTTTTTAAAGACAATCTTGCTACGTAGCCTGGGCTGGCCTTGAGCTCTTAAGGGATCCTCCTGGTATTATATGCATGCACCACCATGTCCAGCTCTTAAAAGTTTCTATTCTTAGAATTTGTAAACATATTTACAGTTAGTCTGCATTCAGTATTCTCCTGTTTTACTGACTCCTTGCCTGAACTTCAATCTGTTGTTTTAACTCCTGGATATTGTGTTCTGCTACCAGACCAAACTGTCCAAAATATGCTGCTCTCCACTATTCTTCCCTCAGTCAATAGGGTACATCTATTTTTAGTATTTTCACCCTTTCTGTATCTCTCAGTTAGAGGTTCAAAAATAAACTATGTCCAAACAAATCCTAATACATCATAGGCAGCACATTGTGAAACTTGTTTTCTATTTTTTTTCCGGCAGAAAAATGAGGAATGGATTAAATGGGGTGATAGGAGGATTAACCCACTGGGTAGCTGGAAATGAGTAAATACTGTTCACTGGGTCTGGAATACATTTTCTATCTCCAGTGTCTAGAAACACCAACTTGGCTGTGATCCTTCCTTTCATAAGAACCCTTAAATAGCCTCACCTCCATGAGCACCCAGTGGTAAGCCCCAGGGCTATCTATACATACATATGTACTTCTCTTTGCCAACAATCTGATGTCTCAGATGTTTATTATTATTTAAAAAATATTTTATATTATTGTCTTTGGTAGGCACTGTTCCAGTGGTTTCTCTTCTTTAGTTTTTATTGTTTTGGGAGAAAATACAAGTTTTCAAACAGAAAACAAGTTCATGTAAGAAAAGACTAAGGCAGTATAAAATCACTGAAAAGAAAGGAAAATACATAGCAAAACCTTTATACCCACTAAGTAAGAACTGCTGGCCCATGTACAAAGTGATTCCATCTTCATAAACTCCAAAACAACTATGGACAACTGACATTTATCCTGTCAGTATACTCTTTCCCAGGGAAATCCATGACTGAGGAAGGAAACCACTGATTTCATAAGGAGAGTTTTAAACAGGAGAGAGGAAAGAAAAGAGATGATAGAAGCACTTAATGAAGCAATTTCTTTAAAATAGTATTTAATTAGGCAAAATCATTTACTCCAAATGTGAAGGGAGAAAAATAAAAACTGTATATACTGTGAGACTTCTTTCACCGGCATCATAAAGTGGAGTTGAGGCCTTCTCAAGCTCTGAATCAACTTCTTTCTAGGCAGACTGCTCCCTCTAACCTTCCTAGGGTGGAAATTGCAACCCTCTGCTTCCTGTTGCTTCCCAAAGTACGCCTTTGATCATTCCCAACAAACTCTATTGCACTGGGCTCTATAGCTTGGTGACCTTTCTTACTTGAACACTTCCCAGCCAGGTGGCAAGCCACTGTCATTAAAACAAGTGAGGACCAGGACACACCAACAATCCCTCAAGCTTCTTGATCCCAGATAGTGTGATAATTGAAAGCAGGGCCTCTCTAAATGGAGACGGCGGCAGCTCGGCTAAGTGCCTGCCTGGCAGATGCAAGGTCTTGAGTTTGATCCCTAGTACCGTATGCCATGCTGGCCTTGGAACTGGGCATGGTGGCTCACACCTGTAATCAGTGCAAAGGGAGACTGAGGCAGGAGAACCCCTATGAGTTGAACTGTATAGCGAGACCTTGTGTTAAAAAAGAGAAAAAAGAAAAAAACAAGGGGGACGGTGGCTTGTATTTGCTTGCCTCCTCCCCTGCCTCCATCCGCATCTGGTGAGCACCTGGCCTGCTTCCTCTTGCTGACATGGATACGCCTCTCCTAAAGGTGTGTTCATACACCTCGATTCAGTCGACATCAGAATGCGACCAGCACCTAATGTGGCATTTTTTCCAGAGAGATGTATTTTCCAAAGAAAACTATGAAGAGGCCACATTTAGCACACAGAAGAAACTAACACAAAATAATGGGATAAAAGAATGTATCTATAAACATAAATTCTGTGTTTTGACAAGCAAAATTTTGGGTTCTTTAGGTAAAACATCTAAAAGCCACCAACCATTCTGTCACTGTAAAGTAACCAACACAATGTGTGACACACACCTGCCCTTTTTTCTTATACTCATAAGCCTGGTTTTCTTATACTCATAAGCCTTCTCATGTAACTGTGCCAGTCGTCAGGAAATTTAACTTTGTTAATATTTTAGCTTTTAAAATTCCATATAACAATTATATTATACTCTAATTCTTTTTCCAGGATACCATACATCATTAAAGATAAGAAAATGGCTTATAGAAACTTGGTGTCTTGGGGTTGCAACGGTTCAGAGAACATTCACAGGTGAGAGGACCATACATTCTACCTGTGGATGATGGTGTCAGAATCTAGCCTACAGGGGTTTCAGTTTACTTTGTACTTATTCAAGGAGGTCAGACTAAGGAATTCTTTTTTTTTAAGCCGGGAACTGAACCCAGGGCCTTGCATATGCTAAACTGGTTCTCAACCATTGAACTATACTGAGCAATCCTTTTATAGAGTTTTGTTTGTTTTTTTTTTGTTTTTTAAATGCAAAGGCTATTCTTGATTTTGCATGAAATGGAACAGGCTAAAGGCCCCCCGCCTAGTGTAGCTGGTACAGGGTCTCACTATGCAGCTCAGGTTTGTAGTGATCCTCCTAGTTTGGCGTCCCCAGTGCTGGAATTACAGGCTTGCTGGTGGCTGGCTCAGTGCACCTGGAGTGGCGCCAGCACGGCACGCGCTCGGTACTGGGGATGAAACCTGGGTCCTTGCGCTTGCCTAGGCAGGAACTTACGCTGCTGAGTCAGCTCTGTGGCCTGCGGCTCTAATTTTTAAATGCTTGCGAGGTGGACACAGTCGTAGGTCCCCAGTAGAAGGCTTCACCAGGAGTAATTTTTAGAGGCTGAATTTTGGTTTAAAATTGAATGTGGTTACCATGCAATAAACCTCATTCAAATTTTAAAATAGTTATTTTTACAGTAGTGTTATGAAGTTTAATCCACTCTCTTGCCCGAGGGATTTAATGAATACTTAAACATCACCTATTTTTCTATAATTAGCTGCATTTCTTTCTGGCGTAAATATGGTGACTAGATTTGCATAGTGATTATATGATTAGAGCTGTAATGGGAGGGGGGAGAGTAAAGACTAGACCCACTGCCCCTAAATGAAGATGCACTTTCATCTGCACGGAAAATTACATTTGTACTTGCAAATTAGGTATCTCTTGTCCTATAATGTCTTCCTTGTTCTTCCATACAAACCCAACAGCTGTTCTTAGGAATGATAAGCACCTTCTATATTTTTGCAAGGTAACAGGAACCCTGTGGGCTGGTAAGTCTTGCTTTATTTTGTCTGAGGTCTTGTGAGCACGATTTTGGCACTTACACATGCCCTACTGTCTTACTTAGGCCCAGGAAAAAACAACAAAAAGTCAAATGGATGCCCTTTTTTATTTTATCTATTTGCTAATATTTTATTTATAGAATGCTTTCGGTGAGGATTCCTGTTTCTATCCTTAATTGTCAACTTGAAATTTATCTAATTTGTGAAAGGATACAAACGTGATGAAAAAGTTAAAAGCTTTACTGTGAAAAACATTCAAGGGAATAATCTGGGCTGCCGAGCACATGCAGCGGTATTTCCAAGCTCCACACTAACATGCACACAGAGGGGAGACCCGCCCTGCGCTGACACTGACAGCACGTTAGCCCCTAAATACATGTGCGCCCCCCACCTGATGAGCAATCACTATGCTCTTACGTGAAAATAAACTTTAGCAAGTGCCTGCAGAGGTTTATATATTGAAATTAGTCATGATAGGATAATTGTAAAAAATTAGTAATAAATCAAATGTTAGAAAATTATTCTCATAAAGATAATAGATTAAATACCAGCATTTAACTTAAAAGATTATTTCTAATGCACATGAGGTCAAGCTACTAGTCTCAATTCATGTTCATTATTTTAACGAGACTTTACAATTCATATTGTAGCGACAAGTGGAAGTTCTTTTTGTGTTCTCAATTCCACACTGTATACAGAAAAGGGAAAAATGAGAAAAGAAAAATGAAAAAGAGAAAGGACAAAGTAAGTACTTATGGAAAATGGGACTTCTGGTACCAGTTAACCATGACTACCACTTATTTCTGGAGGCAAGTACTTAAAATTTGATTAAAATCAGAAATGAAAATTAACTTAGTACTTTCTTTGTCTACTTCTTCTTCTTCTTTTTTTTTTCCCCAGAACTAGGGATTGAACTCAGGCTCTTGCGTTTGCCAGGGAATCACTTATTCTACTGAGC
Source organism: Tympanoctomys barrerae (assembly GCA_002564285.1). Taxonomy (NCBI): domain Eukaryota; kingdom Metazoa; phylum Chordata; class Mammalia; order Rodentia; family Octodontidae; genus Tympanoctomys; species Tympanoctomys barrerae. The sequence continues at coordinate 5,812 of NDGN011448863.1, forward strand.
CATCTCCCTGGCCCCAACTTAGCACTTTCTAATTCTCATTTGTACAGAATTCAAGTTTCTGGTATAGTCCTGACAAAGAAAAGCCCTTAGGTAATCTAGTGGTGTGAAGGTGGTAGGTAATGGTGAAAGCTGATTACAAGACATAAAACGTGGGATGTCTAATGCCTTCCAGGCCCAATGTCCCTCTGGGCTTGCTTTCCCTGAGAATAATGCTAAATGGTTAATCAAATGCACTTTGATGCCTTAAAAGGTGCAGACTGTAATAACATGCTACACCTCAACTTGTAATGAGATTATAAACTAAGAAGCTTCTCCAGGGATAATGTAACAATAAAACTTACTGGTTTCATTTCTTTAGCTTGTTATTTTTAATCTGTCAAAACTAAGGTCCAAAGAGTTGTAATATGTTCAACCCAAACTACAGCACATCAACATATGGTACTTGTGTTGAGACATTAAACATTTTCTTGTGACTTGACTGACTTCATTACAATTTCTTAGTCAGTGATACTAAAAACTCATCATGGGAACTGAGGAACTACACAGAGAGACCGTATCTCAAAAAACAAAAACAACAGAACAAAACAAAACAGCTCACACTGGACAGACAATATTCAGCTGATAGATGCCATGAAACTATCCTATACTTAAAAACTTGGTAGACATCATCCCTCTCAGATACCTCCAACATACCACAAGTTAGATTAAGGATAGATAGCATTCTAGGCCCGGCGTGGTGCCATATGCCTATTAGACTTGAACTCTGTTAGAGAGAAGCGGGAGGACTGCAAGTTTGAACCTAGTCTCAAAACAAACAAACAAACGGGGAGATATCTCAGTGTGAAAGCTCTGGGTTCATCCCCAGTACTGAAACAACAAATAGAAAGGGTAAAATTTGTAAATCAACCATGAAAAGATATATATAAACACAGAAATGCATACATGTATGTGTACCTTAGGCATATGAGAAGCAAAGGACAAGCAGAAAAGGAATAAGAAGGTAAAATACTGTTTTCATATTTGCATTTATCTGAGCTTTCATATTATAGTTACAGAATAAAAGATAGTCATACACTACACTTTCAAAGTCTGGGAATGAATATGCAAATCAGATATGTTAAATTTAAGAGTAGTTTGAAATCATGGTGAAATATTCAGGCAAACAGATTTTATTAGGGCTTGACCAAACTATTAGTAGTTTTAGAGAACGTAAGTCATTAGCTGGGATCATCAAGGGTAGTTTACAGGCCACTCCACTACCCTGTAAGACTGGCCTAAACTATGAACCACTAAACTTTTGTGTGTCTTATCAACATAGTCTTGCAGCTTATCTTAACCATCTCTTTGAGGAGAGGTATCCCCCAAATAAGGCTTGGTGTACTGGACAAGGGCAGCAGCAAAATATCTGTGGTCATGACTGCATATTCTTATAGCCACACTAGAAAAGAAGTATGCTCTTCTATACATGGTAAAGTAATTAGTAAAAGTGCAAGAGTTGTATCTTAGATTACTTATCTGAATTTTTTCTCTTTTTGAACAAAAATTTTAAATCTTTTATGGATTTGGATGGTTGCCCACACTGAGTGACAGTCTCTGCAGGGCTTGAGTTGAGGGTGGTGTATCTAGAGCTAGGCCTTGAGAGCTGATGGAGTTGTACCACATGTATGAAGTCTAAATCTGGGGATTGATTTTTAAGACCAAAACCTTTACCAACTATTGCATGATTTTTTTTTTTCTACAAGGAAAGGGCTTAACCTGTTCATGAAAGTATCTATCTAGAATAATAAGTATTCCCTGGCACAGAGGGCTGCCAATCTCCTCTCAGCTATCTATCATGTCTCTGCATACCTGGCGTGGCTATGGTTCAGTTAAAAGGATTGTTCTTTTGGCAGAGTTCACATATCTTAACTATTGGTTGTACCGTCTGAGAAAGTCTCTTTCTTATTAATAACTTTGAGGCCATCTGGTGGGTCTTGTCTCTCTCCAAGTGAAAGGTTTGAAGCAAACATTTGATAACTTTCTACTGAACTGCACCAGGAAGGAATGATATGCTATCACTTGACTGTAAGCATCTTGATGGAAGGAACTGACAGCCACGGGAGAGAGACCATTTGATTTTTGACTGAGAATATTTGGGCCACATATGATCAAGGGACCCTTCCCAAATCAGGATGCTCTGAGGGGAGGGTCTTCAGCAGCTTGTTTTGCAGCCGCATCAGCCAGTTGATTACCTTGAGATACTTTGTCAACTCCTTTTTGGTGCCTTCTGTTCTGAATTATTGCCATTTTGGAAGGCATATAAGCAGATGGTAAAAGTTCCTTTATTTCTGTGTGATGTTTTATGGGGAATGTATTGCCTATTACATAATTTCTTTCTATCTATATGGCTGCATGAACATGCAGCACTGGGAAAGTGTACTTTGAATTAATATAAATGCTGACATTTTGTCCTTTACGGAGTTGTAAAGCTCTTGTCAGAATTATGAGGTCTGACTTCTGCTAGTTGGTCACTAATCCCAGAGGAAAGTGAGGAAATTCTAAGTGTCTGATGTTGAGTCACTATAGTATATTTTGCCTTTTTCGTCCCATTTTCCAGGAAAAAACTGTCATCACAGAAGAGGGTCAAATTAGGATTAGTACGGGGTATGTCTAACAAGTCTTCGGCTGTGTACATACATAGAATTATCTGTTTGTAGTCACATCTCTCAGCCTCCTTTTTTTCTCTTTTCTGGTAGAAAGGTGTCAAAGCTTAAGGAGGAACATGTACTTATTTGAATGGCTGGTCCTTCTAGAAGTAGAGCCCGCTATTTAAGAAGCTGGACGTCTGAAAGCCAATGGCTCCCTTTGGGAGGAAGAAATCTTGCCACTTTGTGAAGTATGTATCTTTAGTGAATTCTTTGTCTTGAGTGAGCTTGGCTGCCTCTGGTACCAGGAGAGGTATGATAGCCACAGCACTCTGGCATACAGGCTACAATGTCTAATTCATGACTCAGATATCCTACAGGCTGTTGAGTAGGTTCTTGATCCCGTGAAAGCACTCCCAAAGCCATTTATTAACATATAGATTGAAAAGCAGTCCTGTTGGTTGGCCCAGTGGCGAGGTATTCAGAAGAGCTTATTTAAGCTTCTGGAATACAGTGGGAATCAGGTTCGTAGGTTAAAATATGGGTATCTGCCTTTTGGACTTCCTTTATAAGCTGACAGAGGGGTTGTGTGATTTTACCATACCCTGCTATCTAAAGGCAACAAAAGCCTTGTAATTGTTACAGCCTATATGCTCTTAGCTGTTTTAGGGTCTTGGGCTGAGGGAAGGAAAATATTAGTTTAACTTTTTCTTCCCCAAGCCTTTGGGTTCTCTTAGATATGATAAGGCCCAAATATTTTACCTGAAGGCTGCAAAATTGTGACTCAGACCTAGAGACCTTATGACCTCTGTCTGCCAGAACATTCAGCAGAGCACGTGTCTTGGCAGGAGAGCTCTTCTGAGGGGGCACATAACAGTATGTCATCTACATCTTGTAGAACTGTGGCTTGGGAAAATTCACAACATACTAAGTTGTGGAAAACCCCTTGCTCCAAAAGATGAGGCCTAACTCTGGGCCCTTGGGGAAGCACAGTCCAAGGCAGCTGATAAGCATGTTCATGAAAAATTTCAAAGGCAAAAAGAAACTGGGAATGTATACATAAAGGAATACAAAAGAAGACAGCTTTTAAATCTGACACTAAAAACCAACAACATCTTGGATCTAAAAAAGAGAGAGCATGGGTTAGGTATCACTGGATAGACTGGTACTATTCTCTCATTTAACAATGTAAGTCCTGCATCAAACTTTATCTGGCACTGGGTTTTTGGACTCCCAAGATTGGAATATTGTAACGGCTGTTGCAGAGTGTAAGCAAGCCTTATCCCTGCAGTGTATTTCTAACTGGTGATCAACTTGTTGCACCCAGCTGAACTGAACTAGTGTGGTGCTGAGATGAGAGGCTCACCTGAGGACTGTTGCCAGCAGCATAAAAGGCCGAACAGGAGAAGCTGTTGGGATGCTATTTGCAGAAGCTGTTGGAGTTGCTGGAAGCCACGGGTTCTCCTGAGCTGTTCTTCTGGGTGACCTTGTTGGCTTTCCTGGTCAATTTGGCTGTTCTTGTCACTGAACAAGCTGGGGACCTTTGCTGTCACTGAGGACAACTGTGGTTCATTTTGTGGGAGCTCTGGTCCTCATCCTGAGCATCACCTCCTGGTTCTGGTAGAGAAGATGGTGCACTGCTCAGCCTTGTACAGAAGACTATAACACTGGCTTTCCTGATGGGAACTCAGCTTTCTGCACTGCTGCAGGAGCTCAGGACCTCTCTGTTGCTGTGGACGGCTGTGGTATCTTTGAGGAAGCTCTGGTTTTTACTTTGAGTGTTGCTTCCTGGCTCTAGTTCAGATCCCTCAGCCTGCTAGCAGAGATCCTTTATCCTGCTTTCCAGCTTCTACCACTGACCTTTGGGCCTTTCCAGCACAGATCCATGAAGTGAGCCTACATTAGACTTTGCTGTGGGTTGTAATCCTTCAGTTGGACTTGTGGGAGGCATTGTTATGAGCTCTAGATTTTCAGCTGGACTCATGAAGGATATCAGCATCCAGGCCACCAGCTGGATTCTTTGGTCTTTAATGTGTGGGCAGATTTCCTGCATTTCTTGTATACGATTCTTCCAGTGATTCCTTATAAAATATTATAAAATGTGTCCCATATTATATTATTCCCCTTGCAAAAACTCAAAACCACAGCATCCCCTTAAGTTGTTGATTTATAGACAACAGTCTTTTAACTTCAGGCCTTAGAGGGTATTATCTGTGTGAGGAAAACTAGCAGGACCTTTGGGATGTATTTTTTTTTTCCTATTTTTCTTTAGTTGCCCATACTTCAGTATTTATTTCTGTCTCCATGAGGGGAAGGTGGCATACCTGACCTGCAGGTATGTATAGTACAGTATTTAAACAAGATAAGATATCTCTCCCTAGGAGGGGAACTGAACTTTCAGAGAATAAAAAAGGAATGGAAGAAGAGAACCAGCTTAGAGATATTAGGACTGAGAAAATAAGTGAGTTGTCTTCTTTCCAGTGACTCCTTTAATGGAAGTATGATGGCTGGAAGGAAGACCAGAGTCTAAAGGATCAACACACACACACCCCAGTGTCCAGCAATAGGCTGGTTTCTTCTTCCTTTATAGTTATGGTTACTGAGAACTCCTCTGTGAAGATGACAGTCTGGCCAGAGGGAGAGGCAGCGTGCCCTCAGGCCCTACAGTCTTTTGGAACAACTGGTAAGCTGGGTCTAATCCCTGGGATCTCTGTCTTGGGGGTGGTCCAAATTTCTGTAGTCAAATCTGCAATCAGGGCATAGCTCAGAGGACCTCTTGTTTTGATAGTTTTATCACAGTCCCTCCTGGCTTTTGGTAGCAGTAGCAGGTGAGTATAGTCACTGAGTTCTTAAGAGCCCCAGGTATATTTCTGTTAAGGCTGTAACCAAGCAGCCCCTTTTTCTTGGTTTCCTTATTTTCTCCCTCGGTCTCCTCTTCATCTTGATTATAAAACAGTAAGGAGCAATTTTCACTAATGTATTAAGTAAGCTGTCTGGAGTAAAAGCCATCTTTATAACTTAAAAAAAAATCTGAATCTGGTAATACACTCATCTGTAAGAATAGTTTGTTCTCCTATGGAGTTAGGAGCCAAGGATATCTGATCAATGCCTCTTGTAAATGATTTAAGAAGGCAGAGGGACTTTTATCTTTTTCTTGATGAACAGTTGACAATTTAAAATAGTTGAAGGTCTTAATTCTTGTCCTTCTTAGATACTCAAGAATACGTGTCCAAAGATGTTTCCTATTCCAATCTCTTGCATGGTTGGTAGGCCAGTAGGGGTTTTGTGTTGGGACTGCTTGGGCTCTAGTAGGAATTGGCTGTTTCCCTGGCTACCTATTTTGTGGCCTTTTTTTTTTTTTTTTCAGAACTGGGGATTGAACTCAGGCCCTTGTGCTTGCCAGGGAAGCGCTTATTCTACTGAGCCATCTCCCCAGCCGCTTTGTGGCCTTTTAAAATAAAGAATATGGGGGCTGGGGAGATAGCTCAGTAAATGCAAGGTCCTGAGTTCAATCCTCAGTACAGGAAAAAAAAAAACAAAAACAAAAACAAAAAAGCAAACAAACAAACAAACAAAAAAAACAGAAAAAGAAAAAGAAAAGAAAGATTTTCACCTCCAAATGTAACAGCAGCTTGTAATACTGCTTGTTTCTCAGTAGGAGTCAATGTTTGATTTAGGAGTGACATTACATCTTTCCAGTCTAGTTCATAGGTCAGAGAAAGTCCTCTGAACACTTCAATGTACTTAACATGGCTGTCTGAAAACTTTCCCAGATCTTGTTTGATCTGCTTGAGGTCTCTAAGAGATAAGAACACATGGACATAGGTGGGCCAAATTTTCTATTCATTTCCTTGAGGAATATTGTCCCTGAGAATATCAGAAAAAAAAAAAAATGAAGTAGGGATGGATAGAGCTCAGTAGCAGCTTCAATTAAAGTTGGCTTGGAATTCTTAACCACAGTCTTGAGGGCAGGTGAGGGGAACCTCAATAATAGATGCATCCAATTGTACCTTGATGATCAGAGGTGTTCGGTTTTCTTGTGGTTTACATTTACATTTTGAACACAACTAAGGATTATCTCTTAATGCAAAGCAGGTCTGAACATAGGTAATTCTGACCATTTCCCCTCTCTCTTAGTATCATTCTAGTTGTGAAATAATACCATAATCAATATTTCCTTCTGTCTTCTATTTTTGCCTCTAGGGGACAGGCAGGCTAGGTATGGGTGCAGAAAGATATTAAACAGCACTTCTTTAATATGTGAGGGTTGAATAATTTTTGGTGCTTAAGAATGCATTTTAAAGGATTAAGAGAATTCAACACTGAGTTTCTCATGTGTAAAAAAACAAGGTACAAGTGATTGTGCATCCGACAGTCTTGTTTAAATAAAGCATTGCTAGTAAAGTTAAACCAATAATCAGGAGACCTGAACTATAGCTTTTTAATTATTTGAAAGAGAATGAAGGAAAAAAAAGTCAAAGGACAAACTGGAAGTAGTTGGAGCACTTCTCAGTCTGTAAAAGAGATTACGTGCAGAGACAGAGGCAAGTAATGACTCAGAAAAATCCTTCCCTGGGCCCTAGGGCAAAGAAGTCCTCAAGACATTTGTGCTGTCTACCTAATCACCTAGGCAATCTTCCTTAGCAGCAAGAGAAGGCTAAGTGTTACTCAAGATCCACTCTAAACTGTCTATCTATATCTGTAATACACTTATGAAACTCAAAGGTTAAAGCCTATACCTATTGTTCAGCAACCATAACTTACACATTAGTGAAACTATTTTCCTCTCTCCTCTATGTATAAATGGTGAGAACTGGGCTTAGAAGGGAAGAGAGAGGGCCAGGAGGTTGGGGATTCTCCCTTACATTGAATGTGCTTTGGCTCCATGAATGTTGTATTTATGAAATACCTTCTAGTCTCACCCAAAAGTTTTGTCCATGAGGTCTCCGATTCAGTTTCTCATACCTAGAGACTATTGCCCAGAATGCTTAAGTAGTGGAACAGTGCTTTTACAGGTGTTCTTCTGGATGGGTAAAATTTTGATGTCTCATCTGACTCAGAGACAGGGACTGTAGTTTTCTTCTAAAATAATTTCCCTGTCTTTGGCATTTTCAAATGCTCATTTTCTATGGGTTCAACATAAAAGTTCTTAGTTGCTGGACAGGAAGGAAAGGTTGAGACAGTTCAGGGTTCCCCCCTTTCTATTCTTTAGCAGATACATTTCTCTAGAAAGGAAAGTACAAAGTGACAGGAAAAGATAATTGCTCATGAGTCATCACTCTCAGCCTTGAAAGGTGAGGGTGGGGAATCCCAAGAGGTAAGATTCCCTACTCACCAGTGGAAGATCAGACTAGGAAAGAGAGACAAAGCAGGGTCCACATTCCCTTATAGAGTGTAGGGTGGAGCAATTAGGTCAGAGTGTGCCCATGAAACCTATCCCCCAAGTCTGCCAGCCTACTGCCTTTTAGTTGCTACTTGGGGGTCTCCTGTTTATTAATAGGCATGTATATTTTCTAAATATAAACTAGATTTCATAAAATACCCATTTTACAGCATTTCATAAATTTACAGTTTGGCTGCTATGAAAGTCCATTAGGGGATGCTCTAACATTACTTTTTCCTAGCACTGTTGTCTAAAATTTGTAAGATTAACAAACCATAGACATTAAAACAAATCAAACAGGTCAAGCAAGGAGCATCAATAAATTTAACAACTACTAAGTATAAATGCAGCATATATAAAATAGGAATATATGACCTTGTCTGTAAAAGTAAAATGTTCTGTCAAAGAAGCATGATAATCTTCCCATGTTTTCAACTTAAATTTATCACAATTTTAACCAAAAGAAGTCATAAAGAAGACAAAGTATAAACATTTAAGGCATAAGCAATGGTCAACCAAGGATAACAATTTCTGATTACCTAAACAAACCACAATTATAATCCATAAAACAAATGCAAACTCCTACTTCCTTCCAATTATCTTGGTGGGACCTCCAAATGAAACAGGGAAAATAACTCTCAACCTGCTAGATATTAGATATCCCAAGTTTGTGTTCACCACAACTCAAGAATGACTGTTAAGGAACAACAGAGGTTAAGAGTAAGAAGATTTTATTGAGAGATGCTCCTGAGAGAGGGGAAGGGACTTGAAAGTGAGTTGTCACTGATCCTACTTATGGAGAAAGTTATATACAACAAAATCACAACATGGGTACAAAATCACAGGCTGGGTACAATATGAGTCAAAACTGTGATCAATTAATAAGATCACAAGTATAGCCGCATAGGTAATATTGATCTAATGGGCAAGTAGGTCACACAGCAATTGTATGTGGAAAGAACAAAGACCATCTTAGGAAAGGATGATCAGGAGGTCTTTGTCACCCACCTGCATGACTGTTGTCTATGTAGACTTTATTGGACCAAGTAACACCAATTAATCTTTAGCTCATTGCTTATCCCTTAGGGAAACATTCAGACCTGGTCATTCTGTCTTCTTCATCTGGAGGTTTGGCCTTTCATAGATTCGCCTTCAGTCACAGCTGTACTGTTTTTATCCTCTGTACTGACTTAGCCCTGGCTTAGCCCTGTCTGACTGCCTATAATAGTTTTACTAAGTTAGCTGTCTATAATAGCACTTTTTGGGTCAAGTAATGTTAACAGCTATTCTGTAGATCAGGAATACGATAATGGAACTGAAAAAAGAAACATGAAGATGATACACTCAAAATTCTGTTTTCCTCTTTACAATCTAGGAACAGTCCCTCCAAATATCCCTTTCTTTAGATAGGAGAGAAAGGTAGAACTTCAAAGACACATTTTTAACACATCTCATATATAAACAAGTATAGTAAAGTCTAGTTTTTAAAAACCATATTTAAAAGAACCAAACTTACTAATAATATAAACAGTGAAAGAAACAAAGATTTTGTTGGTCAGAATTTCCAGACAATGATCTACCAAAAAACAACCAACAGCTAATGCTCTTTTTCAGAACAGACTGGATGTTCAAGGAACATATCACTTGATAATTATGGCAAATGAAGACTTGTCCACACACACAGAAAGACCACAGTGCATACGGGACACTTTCGCGTAGTTATGAAATTGTGTCTCATGTACATACCAAGGTTACATGGAGATTAAACTTAGGGGAGCTCTACCTCCAAACTATATTCTTAACCTTTTATATTTATTTGAGACAAATTTGTTCTAAATTGCCCATGCTGGCCTCTACTCAGCCTGCCTTAGCTTCCTGAGTAACTGGTATTATAGGCACACGCCACCGAGTGTGGCCTTAAAAAGGAATTATTACTTTTTGTTTCATAACTAGGCAATCCAAGATCTCAACCTATGATCAGGTGATTTTAATTTTCTTTTCTCCTTCACTATATCCTAGAAAATCATTCTTTGATAAAGGGTGACAAACAACCCTTTATCAGTTTGAAGTGTATATATATGTACATAAAACACCTTAATTCTCTGTATTCCCCTTATCCTCCATTCTCTCCTCCCTCCATTTCCAGAACCTCTTTCCATTTAACAAAGATCTATTTCTCCATGGATACACCTAGAGCTTATGTTGTGTGAAATGAGACATATAAATTTATATATCACATAACTTGTGTTTATTTATTTTTGTATCTCAGGGAAGGCTCTACAGGGTGTTCAGGGTCTTACTACTAGATCGGACTCGTAGTAATCCTCCTGTTTACAGCCTCCCAAGAGCTGGGATTACAGGCGCGTGCCAACATGCCCAGTATCAATCACTGTCTCAGTGTGCCCTGGAGCAGGGCTGGCACGGCAGGCCCAGGGAATGAACCCCTGGCCCCTAAGCCTGATTGCAGGCGCTTTAATCTGCTGAGCTATTTGGCTGGCCCATAACTTGTCTTCTTAAAAAAAATTTTTTTTTGAGATAGGTTCTTGCTATGTAGTTCAGGCTGGCCTTGAATGTACAGTGAAGCCCAGATGGTCTTGAACTCTCAGAAATCCTCCTGCCTCAGCATCCTGAGTGCTGGGATTACAAGTGTGTGTCACTACTTAATGTATCTTAAATGAGAAACCCAAATAATGAGCTGTGATGCTCCTTCAATTCACAAAACAGAAATGTTCTTTCCACGATGCACACTGATTTCCTTCAGAGCTCTCAAGGAATCCTCAATTTTTCCTGCACCTCCACATGTGAGCAACATCATTACTAACCTGATATAAGTACACTTATGGGAACGCTGGGATACAAAGGAGCAATGTCCCAGAGTCCATCGGAAAGAGTGGATTATTATTTTACAAATTTTCTGGACTTCATTCTTCTAATAAAACTACCAAGCTGAGCATGGTGATGCATGCCTGTAATCTCACCAATCAGGAGGCTGAGAGAGCAGGACTGCTGCAAGTTTGAGAACACCCTGGGCTACAAGGTGAGCTCAAGGGCAGCCAGAACTACATAGTGAGAACTTGTCTCAAAAAGACAAAAACCTAAAACAAATTCACCAACCAAGGTAGACTGATTAACAGCTATTTCCTAACTAACAGGGCCAACATAGAAATGCTATCTAAAGCTTTCCTGTTCTTTGTACAAAAATAAGAGGGAGCTGGGGAGATAGCGCAGTAGCCTGGCAAGTGCAAGGGCCTGAGTTCAACCCCCGGTTCCACCAAAACCAAAACAAACGAGCAAAAACCCAAAGAATAAGAGAAGTTAAGTTACTCCAGGCACGGTGATGCAAACTTGTCACTCCAGTGACAAGTTTTGGAAGGCTGGAAGGAGGAGAATCTCAAAGTTTGAGACTAGTTTGGCAATTTAGTGAGTCCTGATCTCAAAATAAAAAGGGCTCAGGGGAACCAGACAAGTTAAGGATAACTATCAATCAGTCAATCTATATCAATGCTTAAAAGCTCTGATTGGAATGACTTTTGAAATTTAGTTTGTAATAACCTACAAGAAAAGCCAATTCTTCACTAACACAGCCCAAACAACAGTGATATGTAAGGCCACAAGTTGGTGTTTTATAAATTTCACATTTAAATAAGTAGTAGGCTCCTGGTGTCTATGTAGCCAACTTTAGTGGCTGTTCTAAAAATGTTTTATTGTTTTTCATTCCTGCTAAGCTAGTCTGCTTTAAGAACAGTTTATCATTTTCACAGGTTTACTTGAATTTTGGTTACTGTTCATTGTTAGTTCTTTGTGGAATGAGATTAAGTAGAAACAAGGTCCTTGTTTCTCTGTGAGCAATGGAATCCTTTTAAAAGTGCTGTATGTACCTTTCATCAGTCTGTCAGTTCACACTCATAGTATTTTTTACACAAACATAAATTTGTGGGAATAATCTTGCTTTTCAATCCCCATCTACCATTGGTCATCATAAATTATAAAGGAGCCATTAAGAACCAACTCCTCTGCTCTTTTGCTCAGCCCCTTGGAGAAGAACAAAGCTCTTACCAAGATGCTACAGTTCGGCTCACCCTCAGCTGAATCACTGTGGAAGGCTGAGGGGTAATGAGTTACCATTCTTACCTCTATGTGTTGTTCTAAGAAAGAAGATTTGCATAAATCTAAGACTTCACTTTTATGTGAAAGGTGATGAAAGGGAACAGTGTTGATGTTAGTAGTATGCTTTGACCATTTTTATGTGACCTGCCTGTACAATTCTGCTTGGTTGTTTATGAAGGCAGATGACATGGGAAAGAAATACACACGGTCAGGGGTGTATGTCCAGATCCAAATTACATATCGTTTATAAATTACACTGCTTGCTGGTATATTTAATCTTTGGCAATCAAAAAACTGTATTTGAGAATTTCAAACACATTCAAAGTAGAAAAAAATCATATTGTGATTGCCCATGTATTCTTCACTCAGATTCAATAATTACAATGAGGGACTGGGGAGATAGCTCAGTAGAATAAGTGCTTGCCTGGCAAGCACAAAGGCCTGAGTTCAACCTCCGGTTCCATGAAAAAAAGAATTACAATAGTACATCTTGATATGTGCTATACCCCTACACAATGCACCTTCAATCTTTCTACACTGCTTTCAAATAAATTCGAGACAACAAATACTTTATTTACAAGCAGTTCAGTAATGTAAAACATTAAAAAAATCACAATTCTATTGTCATACTTGGCATAGATTTCTCAGTATTTGATGCATTTTTTAACTTTCTAATTGTCTCATAATAGTGACTCATTTTGAAGGGAATTTTTAAAATAATAGATTATGAATAATTTGTTTATAATGAAACAAATTCATCTTACTTCAGGAAAATAGAAAAGTAGAACTGAGATTAGTAAAATAATGCCAGATAACATGCAGATTATATACTTTTCAGAAAAAGAAGAAAACAAGATGAGATCTATTTCTGGTCATTACTCTGTAAATAAAGCATCAGGTTCAGGAAAACTTTATGTCCTTGTCTTATCTCATAATTGTCAGGATTATCTTTTTCTCTCCTCCTCCTCCTCTCCCTTCCTCCGGCCCTTCCCTGTCCTCCTCCTCCCCTTCTTCCTCATCCTCCTTCTTTAAAGACAGGCTCTTCAAATTGGTCAAGCAATGGCCATGACTCATCCACATGGCTGACACTCACAAAGGATCTACAAACTGCGGTATAGGGTTTCAGGATAAATCCTGAGGGATTTCACTGACCTTATCAGATACAAAAGTTACACTACTTGTCATATTGTCTTGCTTTGTCTTGGTCTTGAACATCCAGCAGAGAATTATGGGAACAGAGTATAGAGGGTAAAGCCATATTAATATGCTGAGTTGTAAAAGGCTCAAGTCAACAACTTCTTTTTTCTTTTCTTCTCTTCTCTTTTCTTTTCCTTTCTTTCTTTCTTTCTTTTCTTTTCTTTTCTTTTCTTTTTTTTTTTTTTTTTTTTTTGGCAGAACTGGGGATTGAACTCAGGTCCCAGTGCTTGCCAGGCAAGCATTTATTCCACTGAGCCATCCCCCCGGCCAAGTCAACAACCTTTGTCATCGCCAGTCTTAGGGAAAACCCATTACTATTAAGGACTACTGGACTATATTGGACTATTTTGCTGAACTCAGGCACCTACAATATTTAAATGACAATGGAATACCCTTCTCTGACAAAACTAAACAAAAAA
>NDGN011448867.1:0-17684 GCA_002564285.1 Tympanoctomys barrerae
GAAGAAGAAAGAAGTATTTTAAAACATAATTGAAAAAAATAATCTCAGGAGAAGGAGCAATAATAATAGCATAATATGATTTAATATAAACCCCTCTGCCAAAAATAGACTGTACCTCAACTTTTTAATCATTTTTCTGGCCTCTAGTTCAAACCAAAGCAAGATCTTTAGTTCTCTGAGGTTGTATGAGAGCTCCAGCATGAGGGTGAAAGTTAAAATGTTATTCTAGCATATTATTAACTCAAATCCACTTCAAAACAGAAAGTGTAGAAGATCCCTTTGACAACTGTGCTGCTTACTGAAAGTAGAAGATGGAACACCCTTCACGTGCTAGAAAGATTCAGCCTCCTATGCTCAAGGATGAGAAGCTGAAACTGAGAGGCTACAATATGGACCTCATTCCAATGACACTGCTCTTTATGTCACATACAACTGCCTCGCTTCTCCATCATTTATTACTCTTCAGGAATTTAGCAGTTTGTTCTACTTTTTGGTCCTTTCTTATGAAAGCTTCCATTCTGTGTATAGAGCTTCGGCACTATTCTATATTAATCTAAGGTCAGTCTGCACCCACCCAAGACACTAGGAGAATGGAGATGGAAGTTCTTCTGTCCTTAAGACTGAGGAAAAGAGAAGTGCTGTGTGGTAATGGGATTCACACACCATTAAGATTACTACAAATCTGCTTCTGCATATCTTCAGGGATACATTATTTCTCGTCGTAAAAGAATATCCATTTGGATCCATAAGCATCCTAAATATTACGACTCAAAAGATCCCCAAACTCCTTCCTTTACTTTTAAACAGAAATATTAGCTTTGCAAACAAAATGTTCATATTTCTCATCAACTTGACAACTGTATGTTCATCCTGACGTTTTAACTTCATTGGATAAACAAATACCTCTCTGATTAGTAAAGCAGCTGCTGGGTGTGTCTGTGTCAGTCGCGGAAGCGTGGCTTTAGGGCACCACGGACATGCCTGTGTCCCTTTCTGTCCGGCAGTCTTGTGGAGCTCTGCCTCACAGCCGGCATGCACTGAGCACCTTTGCTCTGCCTGTATCTTTGCGCACGATGCTCCTGTGTTGGAGCCAGCTGAGCACAAGCTGGAGTCCATGAAATTAAATCCCTCCTCCTCTAAGATGTGAACCTCTGTCATGAGACAGCTAAGACAGCAACACTGAGGGGAAAGTAATGTAAGCATCATTCTTTCCCTTTTTCAAAGTCCTCGTGATTCACTCAAACAAATGGAGATAAAGGCTCAATCTCATATTGAAAGCTGTACTTCAAACTCTATGGGCATTCAAAGTAAAACTGACTCTACGTGTTAATGAGAATCATGGCCAGATTACCTTGTTAGGTACACGTACTACTAGGAATAAAGCTCCTACCTCTTGGGCTAAATTTCTAATGTCCTGATTCCTCTTCCTTGACAACATCAATGTTCAGTTCACACACATTATGAAGAATAATGGCAGTCTTATGCAATATCAATTTTTTCATCACAGAAAGAAATTCTAATATTTTGTATTACCCATGATTTTTCATGCAAATTACTGCATTTGTTTCAAAAAAAAATTTAGAAGTTCGTCTTTGGAGTTCACTCTACTTGCTATGCATTTTAGTGTTTTTATTTTTTCACAAAAGCAAAACTGCTTAATGTCATTTCGAATTCATCACTTCCCATGTACACATGTACACAGAGCTGGAGTGATCCGCTTACGTACTTCAACATCGCCTTTGTTCCAGATGGCAAGCATGTCGATTTCTCCCAAAGGAAGGAAATTTCTTTCATAAAATAATTGTGTATACTGCTCAACATTTTTTTCACTGATGCAGTTGTTGTGTTATTATACCCTGTCAAGTTAGTAATTAGCATACAGCCTCCAAAAGACACAGTTGCATTTCTCCTGATTTTGTAAAAGCTCCTTTAACATTGCAAAACATATAATAATTCTAATCAGCAAAAAAGAAGAAATAAATGTTGCAATAGGAATAACTGCAAGAGGCAGTGAGGCACCCAGTTAATGCATTCCTTTTCTTCCAGGGACTGAATTACACCTGGTCAACCGGTCCTATAAAAGTGTGTTGTAATCTAGAACAGACTGTGGGTTTGGTCTGAAAGTTTTTCTTCATTGCTATTTTTGAATAAATAACTGAACAGTTTTGATCATAATCTGGGGATGGAAATTGACTAGGAAAGAGAATAGTTTCCTCATACAAAAAGGACAAAATAATAAAAGTTAATCCTTGGGTTGACCTTAAATGGGACCAAAGCTATCAAAGGTAAGACAAGCCTAGAAGAGAAAACATCAGGATCCTTCGCCTGCTATTCAGCTTGAGATTATTTCACTGTAAATTGGGTTAAAGGAAGGGAGGACTAACACACATATATCCTGGAGAAAATTACCCATAGTGGATATTTTTCTAAAGGAAAAAATAATTCAGTAAACCATAACCAATGTGGAATTATTCGTTGAAATTTTCATTAAAAATCTGCTAAAAAGAGGTCTTTTGCATATTGGTTTTAATTTGTAGAAGCCAGTACTAGATTAAAGTATAAGACCATTTGTTCAAAATTAGTAAGAAATCCAAAATGGCAACAACAGAGCCTTAAACTAAGTGGGAGATGAGAGGATGGAGAAGGAGGAGACCCTTTCTAAGTTGGGGAAGCTGTGCACAGAGTATAGGTCTCCAGCTGGAGAATCTGGTCTTTTTCCTAAAGGCAGCCCTGGACTGCCCATAAGCTTAAACTTATAATTAAGTTTGTAAGCAGGACAGTTGGGTGCTACTGAAGAATGGAGGTTCAAGGGCCTGTGAGACAACTCAGTGGACTAAGCCCCTGCTTTGGCAAGCGCTCAGGGATCAGGTTTGATCCCCAGTACTGCAGGCAACGCTGGCCCTGTCCTCTGGGTGTGCTAAACCAGTGATCGGTTGTGGTGGAGCATGCCTGTAATCCCTGCACTGGGAAGCCTGAAAACAGGAGGGTCACTACAAGTCTGAGCTGTGTAGTGAGACCCTGTACCAAATATATAAATAAAAAAAGAAAGGAATGAAGGTACAGTCTAATTTCCATCTTGGATCCACTCTGCTTCTAAATGTGACAACATTATCCACCATTCTGTCTGTTTCCTTATCATTAAAGCAGACATTAGGAGGCATGAGCGGTACTTGTGAAGTAACACCGGCCAGCACACAATCAGCAAACACTGTATTTGCTACTTAGCATCACAGCTCTGCTTAGGAGCCAAGCCAGGAAATAGTTTGTACTTCGATATTTTTATTTTTGTCACCAGCAATAAAACTAATACAGTAATATAAAATAGTCATACTTAAAGCTAATGCAGTAATGTAAAACAGAATTACTGCCGTTTAGTTAGCATTTATAATTTTTTTAAATAAAATATTCAAATAAAGTTTAACATAAAGCTCACTATTTTCTATTTAACTAGTATCACATGGGTTATACACCAATGTATATGGGGAAAACATGGGGGCAGCTAGCTGAATAACTGAGAGAAAAATTTCAGAAAGGAAATGCCTTCCTCTGGGGGTCATACCTTTTTTCAGATTCCCTGTGTTAGTGATGCTGAATGTTACAGTTAGCAATAGTCATGGGCACAGACAGAAGGATGGTCTGATGCGAACCACCAAAACACCACCATGACCTCCCTTCCATTCTGATAAAACATCAGTTGAAATGTACAGACCATGAGTGGATATCTGTGTTTGATACAGAGCAAAAAGAATGAAAATATCAACACTTTGTATATACAAGCAAATTTTAAGACCCAGGTTGCTTTCCAGCATATTGAAGGATTATGCATGCATACAAGGACCGACCAAGTGTACTGGAACATGTTAATGACCTTGTGGTCTTTTCCCAAAGTCTGTTCATTTATTTGTTCACTTAAGATTGTTTTGTTGTGATGTAGAATGTACTCATAAAGTTCTGAATTTTTTCAAGATAGGGATCATTCTCTCCTTACTTGTTTTTTTCTACCAATGTTGATAGTACAATTTTTACGGGTCAGACACTATTTTATTCATTTGGGATAAAAATGAATGAATAAAATTCCTTCTTCCACAGCAATCCCATTCTACTGAGAAGTACAAACTTGACAATGATAAGTAATGTGGAAGAATATGTCCTTTGAAAGAAGAGAAGTGCTGACAAGATAGTTCAGTGGACTGAGCCCCTCTCAGGCAAGTGCGGGGACCGGGGTTCTATCTCTGGCACCACATACCATGCAGGCCTCACCCCCGGGCACACTGAGCCAGCCACCGACACTGGGTGTGTTGGCACACACCTGTAATCCCAGTGCTGGGGAGGATGGAAACAGGAGGATCACCACAAGTTCAAGCTGTGTAGTGAGAACCTGTGCCAAATCAAGAAACAGAGAAAGGAAGAAAGACAGACAGACAGAAGGAAAGAAAGACAGACTCCAAATTCAGAAATCTATGATGTTAAATAGAGTCAAATATTACATCAATTACATCCTTTTATCTTGTGACATTCAGGTTGATACATTTGTACAATGACTTAGAATTAACATAATTGTTAGTTTGTTCATCAGACTTTTTTTTTTTTTTTGGAAGGTTCCACAGGGTGTCCAGGGTCTCACTACTAAATCAGATTTATACTGATCCTCCTATTTACAGCCTCCCAAGAGCTGAGATGACAGGTGTGCTGCAACATTCCCAGTCTCAATTGCTGTCTTAGTGCGCCCTGGGGGTGGTGCCAGCAAGGCAGGCCTAGAGATAAACTTCCGGCCCCTGCACCTGCTTGCAGGTGCGTTAGTCCACTGAGCTGTTTGACTCATCTCATTATTTTTGTAATAATAAAATAATCATCTGATTATTTTTACTGTGTGTTTTCTATTGTGCAAGGCAGTACTTTGAATGAATAAAAATACAAATGAAACAAGTTTCTACATCATAAATATGAACTACCTGTTTGATAATAAAAATATTCAAATTATTTCAGAAGTATAAATTCATGATGACAGTGGACACAGAGGTCCAGTCAGGGTTAAATTGCAAAGCACAGCTAAGGGTTTAGTCCATATCAAGAAGATGGGATTTTCTTTAGCTGGTCTTGGAAGTCTCTTGTTATATGAAAACTAGGGAGGGAATCATGCTCTACTGAGCTGTGTTTGTGTCTGGTGTCACCAGGTAAACACTGAGCACCTCCAGGGATTGCTTATCTTTGATTCCTCCTGCTTGCCTGGGACATGAGAACATATAAAATAATCAATAAGGAATTATAGGATGAGTAAGTAACTCTTTGATTTTTTCATTTCATTTCTCATGGGGCAGGGAGAGCTTTGATAAGAAGGTGGTTCTAATTTCTAAGAAGAGTATAATTATTTCTGAAAATTTGGTTATTTCTCTAAGACATTTCGTATACTGACAAATCTGTACCAACATTCACTCAGATTACTGAGGATATTATTTGGATTCTCCTTTAATAAAAGGAGCTTCTTCTCTAAGATTTTTGCTAGAATCTCAATTGTTTCTTGTTGAACTATGTTACAATGAATACATTACAAAAGGACAGAGTTGTAGTTTCACATCAGAGGAAAATAACTTCTAGAAGACTATTAAGTTGTTCTATGTTTAGGGCTGATTTCATAAATGGGACACTAGTGAGTAATTGCTCTAATAATCATGGCTTAAGTACAAATTTCATTTTATGTTGCTGGTGTGTTATCAAAAACTATTTTATATTCACTTACTCTGAATCTCCATATGTATCTGCTATGATCTAATTTTTTTGTACCATAGCCGATGGTGTCGAACCTGATGCAAATTATGTTTTCACTCCACATAACTCCAAGTTGTGATTAAAATTTAGTCAAAGCAATAGGATAATATAGTCAAAAGAGTTCACAATCTAACAAAAGTAACAGAAGAAAAAATCAGGAAATAAGACATAAAAACTTCAGAATAAAAAAGTGTTTTAGAACGATGAATGTTACTGACTTTTGCTAGAATAACAGGTCAGATTTCTGTCATTATGTAACTAACCCATCCTTGGAAACATGTCAATCTAGCACGACTCTGAATTTTTATACAGCAGTTTTACAAAAATTACATGATAAAATACATGTGTTTAATATGCTTTTTATATGTTAAATAATGTTTGCATAATTGAGGAATAAATTAAGTTAAATTATATAGATGGCATTTCGTAAAAATGAAGGCAACATGATTGACTGAAATAAAACTTGTTTTCTGTGTTTGAAACGATAAACATGGATTTACTTTAATTTTCTCTAAATTTAAACGGCATATGACTTATTGATATGGTGAACTTCTTTAATGCATTAGTATCCTTGATTACCTACTCTTTGTAATCTGTCTCTACTCGCCTTTCACTGTCACTCAGTCTTAGGTGTCTCCCAAAGCCTACTGGAGCTAGTGCAACGCCAGGTGGGGTCATCAGGTGATTGGAAGGGTAGATTTAAAGGGAACTATCAGAACTTGGTCCTTCTTCCCATGTTTAGCTTTCTAGTCACAGGTGACGTTTGGTGTTAAGTGTTTTGGTGATGTTTCACATTCCAATACTCAGCCTCATTTCAGGCCAAGAAGGCTTGAAGCCAACTGACCAAAGACTGAAAATTCCTACACTGAGAAGCAAAGTACAACTTTTCTATTTGTATGTGGATTACAGGAGTAGTTACATTAACAGAAACTAACATAGTTTTAGTTTCTGGGCTATGGGTTTCAGCTCTTAACAAGATGTAGAAAGTTCTGACCTAGGTTCTAGGGGCAGAGACTTATAACCAGTGAATAAGTATATGAATTAACGAAATTGAAAATAGCAATAAATGCCATGAAAACAATAGGAAAGGAGGAAAAAAAATAACAAGTATAGTTACCTTCAGGTGGCTGCTCAAGAAGGGTGTTTCATAGAGATGACATTTTGTTGAGAACAAAAGATGAGACTAGGAAGAAAGACTCCTAGGAGAAGCGCAAACACCAAAGTCTTAGGTCAGAGAAAAGCTTAGAGGACTTGCACAGTGGAATCTCAGGATGATTACCACCAAGTGTTCCCGAAAGGCGGAAGAGGGAGTCACATTGGAAAGAAAGCCAGAGATTGGCTCACTCCTTCAGGAGCTGTGGAGGAGAATCTGTTCACTATTCAGAGTATGATAGAAAACCGGTGATGTGTGTTAAGTAAAATCATGAGGTGACTTTATTCATTGTTCTAAAATAGAACACACTTGTTTCTTCAGGGCAAAGATGGAGAAAAAAGAACAAGACGGCTGACATTCTGCGGGTGATGAAATGGGATGTGTGGCAGTGTTTACGCTACTAATGGAATAGCTGGTAAGATATACGACATTATTGCACTACTTAATATTCTAATTTCAGCATGATGAAGAGAAAGACAAATGTTTTCAGCTATGTTGGTTACTTAAAAAGAACTCATGAAATGCTCATGAAAAAGAACCATTAATATTTTGGGGTCAATCACTGACCTCATTTGAGCAGACATAAAATATACAACCATTTAAACAGCCTTTCCAACAGGTGCCAGGAAGAAGGCAATATTCAAAAAGTATCTTGATTGGTGAATATTTGAGTATTTGATTCTTGAATTCTGAGGGAAAGAAGGTAGATATATTGTATACATAAACAAAGAGAAGTAATACTCCCAGAAAAAAAAATGCTTACATTTTCCACTGCAGTGTACGTTTAGTTTCACTAAAAGCTGCACTGCATAGTAACAAAACACAAAGCACCATGACTGAGGAGGTGCGGGGGAGGGGAGGCACAAGGCAGGGTTAGTATATGCTGAATCACTTGCTTATCCTAAGTTACAGAGTTGCCACAATGGTAAAGTTGGAACTCAAGCCCTGACAATGTTGCTCCTAAATCGCTTTGCCTCAGTGGTTAATATTAGTGACACATGTACTCAATTAGTTTTCTTTGAAGAATTAAAACATTCCAGCTGATGACGACTTTTACTATTCCACCGGGGGTCATGAAATGCATGCACAGAGACGGTTTGGTTGCACTATGCAGCAATGAGGCACCCTATATAAAAAATACGTCCCACTGCGGGGTCTATACTCATATAGGCTGGCTGTTTTAAAGTCAGCAAGCCAATGCAACCAGCAAGGACATAAATACACTAGGTGACAGCATAATTAATCCTCTGTTACACAATCAATGAGGAACAGTAATGTTTCTTGGGAAACGGAATAGAGTCGAAGGAGCCTGAATTTCTCTCAGTACAGATGTTGAGATGCCATTCGATGAATCCTCCCTGGAGAGGAATGTAGCAAAAACACAGAACCTCTCAAGGACAGCCAGGGTTGTAAATTGTGGGCTATAAAAATAATAATATAAATATCGTGCCAACATTTATAATTTATTTGTTAGACTCACAAGTAAGAAATAGGGGCTAGCTGGCAGATCTAATTTGAACTAGCATTGGCAAATCCATGCTGCATACTAAATCTCTTCTTTCTGTATTTCATTTAGCTTGGAAACATATAATAAAGCTCAAACAAAGGACCTTCCTTTGAACAAATGGAGTTATGGACCCAGATTTTTCTAAGATGACATACAGATATTAGAGAGTTTGTAAATTTATGTTTTTTCTTGACTTACAAAGGGAAATTTCAAGCACACCTAATAGTGGGCAAAGTTAAGAAATCAAAATTGCATTTTAAAACATGCAGAATCAAAAGAAATATTTTTAGCTGAATTTTGTCATAATAAACTCAAAATGAGTAAGTAAGGAAGGGCATCATGGTCAGTAGCTTTCCATCAGTTTAAAGAAGTTTATTATCAAAGTTTATTACCCTTTAATAAATCAGTGTGTAAGGAAAACAGGTTTATCTTTAGCCTACAGTTTGAAGGTTTCAGTCACTGAAACCATTTGCTTTGGGCCTTTGGTAAGGCAACACATCATCGCAAAGTGCATGCAGACCGAAAATAAGACAAAGAGCACATCACAATCCCCTTGCAGGGCACAACCCCAAAACTTACACCATAGCATTGCACCCACCTCTCAGGAGCAGCTCTTACCACCTCCCGTCAAGCTTGGAATTAATTTTCTAGCTCATGGTTTTGGGAGAACATTCTAGACCCAAGCTGTCACCACCTTGCTGTGAGACAGGGAAGGCTTGTGGAAGAGTATAGCAGTTTAGTTTCAAAAACATTATCTGGTTTCAGCTGTACTTTACCCCCAAGTAGTTCAGGACAAGCTTTATAGTCTAACAAGGTCTTCAAGCCATTTTAGCCATTCTGCTGTGGTACACCACAAAATGAGGTGTTCAAGAGACCATACAGTACACCGTGTCTACTAGATGCCTGCCTTTCCTCACTGTGTAGACTGGCAATCCTTTTAGTCTTTATGTACCTCACTTTCTTCATCTCATCAGTGGGCATAATGACAGTGTTAAATAATATTTAGAGATTATTCAAAATATGATGCATGCCAAGTTTGAATACAATGCCTTAGAGGAAGTAAGAGCACACAGGCTGGCAAGATAGCTCAGCAGTCTAAGTGCCTGCCTGGCAAGTGCAAGGGCCTGGGTTAAGTCCCTGGCACTGCATATTGTACACATCCCAGAATAAGATACACTGCTGGCCACCAAAACTGGGCATGGTGGTGCACACCTGTCATCTCTGCGCTGGGGAGGCTGAGACAGGAGGATCACTCTGAGTCCAAGCTCTGTAGTGAGACCCTGTACCAAATAAATAAATAAATGAAAGATTTAAAAAAAATTAAGGAGAAAGAACTCCCTAACTGTTGGAATTGTAAATCTACTGTGCTTGAAAGGTGGAAAAACTTCACTAAACTTTTTGAATAAAAGGGATAAGTATGGTTACAGGTATTATATTATTACAGGTTTTCTATTGGTAACATTTATTACGCAGTTTAAAGATTTATACAACATGAATATGAGATGATTACAGTGCATAAAGACAAACAACCCTCCTTGTCTGATAATATATTTGCAGGCTATTCCATTAGGTATGCTAGCTTTTGCAAATGTGGCAATACTACTCCATGAGTAGAGGACAAGGTGGTAACATTTGAGGTCTATTTGGAGAAATACAAGAGTCGATGGGTGGTTAAGTGGAAACTGAATGGATGGGTTATGAGCAGAATGGGGATAAGGGCACAAGAGGGAAGAAGGAAATTACAGTGCTATCGTTAAGCCATAAAAGCTGCCCAGACTGTGGCTTTACATATGTTAGAACTTATTTTTCAGGGTTAGGGATATAGCTCCATCGTAAAGCCCTGCCCAGCATGTGTGAGGCCATGGGTTCAATACCCATCAATGAAAAAAGTCAGATTAAAAAGAAATATATTTTGAAGGGTTTCAATGAGTATGAATATAAAGCAGATAAAGCAGAAGGTGGCCAAGAGAACACATCCCTCTTGGAAATTCAATAATCATCACCATAAGAACTCTGTCCTGATCTGGTACAATTCACTCTCTCTCACTTAGATTGTATATTATCGCTCCAAAATTCTAGATATAAACCTTATAAAAGGCAGCTTGATCAAGGTGTTGGAAGAAGGGGAGACTTTTAAAGAATATTAGTCTGTGTGACACAGACCAGATGGAACATTGTACCATCCCCTGCCCAGCTGAGTGCCTGTGGATTCTGAAACCTGGCTGTGGCCACCTACCAACTCCCAGCCTGCTCTGTGTTGGCTCCCCGGGGAGGCACAGCAGAGATTCCAGCCAACTAGTGGGCCTCATTGTAGAAAATGCCAGTGCCTGGGAAGAGAAGGATGTGCCTAGAGGGTTGGAAGATTCAAGAAAAACCTATAGAGCCAGACAGCAACACTAGCCCCAAGAAATGTCCACAGGAGTTGCCAATTACAAAATCAGTTAGGGATTTTACTCTAAAAGAGACTCCTTCATGGCACACTAGGATTAGAAGAGAAGGCCAGCGTAATGCCTAGCAAGTTCCAGAGTGTCTCATCAGATCCTCTTTGGGAAAGTGATAATTATTTAAGACTAGGTTGGGCTGCCAAATAGTTCAGTGGATTAAAGTGCTTGCAAGCAGGTACAGGGGTTGGGGATTTGATCCCTGGATGTGCCATGCCGGCCCTGCCCCCAGGGCATGCTGGGAGGGCAATTGAGACTGGGCATGGTTGCGTGTGCCTACAATCTCAGCTCTTGGGAGGCTGTAAATAGGCAGGTCACTATGAGTCCAATCTAGTAGTGAGACCTTGAACACCCTGTAGCCCCTTCCCTAAAATAAAAAAAAGAAAGATGACTGTGCCACAGAACAATTCGCCACCAGTGTTTTCAGTGTTACCCTCCCACAGTGACTGAATGAGAGTACCCACAAAAGATAGTCACAGAGAGGGTACCAGGTGGACATACACCCCAGAGAAATCTAAAGGACACACACCCTACTGGAGGGGCTGGATCCAAAGGTGCTCAGATGGAAACCAGAAGTCTGTCTAAATTCCCACTGCACCCCCTGCATCCAGCATAGATGACTGATCAGATTGCTTGTTCCTTCTACAAATGTGAATAAGGGTACATCTCAGTTTAAACAGTTACCATAGATCAGAACAGAGAGAGAGAGGGACCTTTACATCAAAGGCACACCTCAAAAACCCGCAGATTTTTGAGTAGAAAACTAGGTGGAGAAAACTGTGACTTACTGGATTCTAAAAACTGTAGATCATGGAAAGAAACTAAAAAAAATTCTCTCTCTCTCTCTCTCTCTCTCTCTCTCTCTCTGTTTTCATTTTTCCCTTTTGTTTTTCTTGTTTTGCCAATCTCAACTTTATTTTTTTGTGCTTTAGATTTTTTTTACTTTTAGCTTTTCTTTTTGTTGTTCTTGTTGTTGCTATCTTTCCCTAATATTGCTAATTTCTTCTTACTCCTTAATATTTTTTTCTGGAAAAAAAACCCAAAATTTCATAACAAAATAATAGGAGAGGGCCGGCGAGATAGGTCAGTGGACTAAGCACCGGCTTTGGCAAGCTCAGGGACCAGGGTTCAATCCCTGGTCTGGTCCCGTGAGCCATGCTGGCTCTGGCCCCAGGTGCGGTGAGCCTGTGACCAAGTCCAGGCATGGCAGCTCACTCCTGTAATCCCAGCACTGGGGAGATTGCAAACAGAGGGATCACTGCATGTCTGAGCTACATAGTGAGACCCTGTACCAAATACATAAAACAAAAAATAAAACTAGAATAACAAAATAGTTAATACACTGTTTATGTCTATATTTAAAGTAGTTAATCTGAATACAAGATCTGGGCTTAAAAAAGTTCTCCATATGATAATAGCACAGACCTTTCATAGTAGTAATATAGCTATTTTGTAATTTTTTTTCTTTTTCCTCACTTTCCTTTTTCCCATACTTTTGAACATTTTCTTCCAATTTTACCATATCTATTATAAAGTTTAGAATTTATTTAATTTTTCAGTTTCTCACACCAGAGAGACAATATAATGTTAATACATGCCACTCTGATTTATTTCAGTCATAAGTATGATCTCTAGTTGCATCCATTTACCTATACAAAAGCTTCGAGTTTATTCTTCATTATGGCTGAGCAGTACTCCTTTGTGTAAAAAGACGAAATCTTTTTCATCTATTGCTCATTGTTTTTTCCATCTTCACTGTTTCCAACATTTTGCTATTACAAGTTATGTTGCTATAAACAAGGCTGCAAATATATCACTGTGGTGTGATATTTTAAATTTTTCAGAAGATACCCAAAAGAGAAATAGTTGTCTCAAATGGGACATTTAGTCCTGGTTGTTTAAGGAATCTCTGTACTGATTTCCACAGTGATCACACCAGTCTTCACTCTCACCAACAGTGGAAAGGGTTCCTTTTTACCACAGGCCTGTTAGCATTTGTTATTGGCTGTATGCTTGATGAGACCCATTCTTTCTGGGGTAAGATGGACTCTCAGTGCTACTTTAACTTTCATCTCTCAAATGAACAATGATGTTAACATTTTATCATATATTTGCTTGCCGTTGTATCTTTCATCTTACAAGTGTGTATTCATCTCAGATGTCCATTTTTGGGTTGGGTGTTTGAATTGGGGGGTATTATTTCAATGGTTTATATATTCTCATTGTAAGTATTTTGTTGGAGGGATCAACTGGCTAAAATTTTTCCCACCTTGTGGTTTGTCTTTTCACTCTATTGGTGATGGTTGTTTTGTTTGACGTGCAAAAGATTTCTAGTAAGATTAGATCTCAGTTATTGATTCTTTTAATTATTTCCCAGTCTGGTTTTTGTTCATGAAACCTATGTCATCAAGATTTTTACCTGCTTGCTTGCTTTCTTCCTTCCTTTCTTTCTTTGTTGCTTGCTTACTTTCTTTCTTTCTTTCTTTCTTTCTTTCTTTCTTTCTTTCTTTTTATGAATTTAGGACAGGGTCTACAGGGTATACAGGTGTACATAAATGGACTCCTAGTGATGCTCCTGTTTTCAGCCTCCCAAGTGCTGGAATTATGCTGGAATTACGCTGGAATTACAGGTGTGTGCCACCACACCCAGTCTCAATAGCTGTCTCAGTGTTCCTGGGGGCGGGGCCAGCAAGACACGCCAGGGACTGAATCAGCGGCTAAGCTCTGCTGAGCAGGCACTTTAGTCCGCTGAGCTATCTAGCTTTCTTTTCAGGTAGTTATAGTGTTTCTGAACATTTTAATATTTGATACATTTTGATATTGGTTTAGTGCGTGGTGATAGAAATAGAAGTAATTTTAGTCTTTGTAATATAGAAAGCCAGCTATTCTATCACTATTTATAGAAGAGGCTGTCTTTCTTCCAATGAACATGTTTGGCTTCTTTTTCAAAGATAAGGTGGCTGAGTGTGTTTGGAGTTGTGTCTGCATATTCCACTGTGTTACACTGATTTGTGGGTCTGACTTTTTCCAACAAAATATGAAAACAACCTCCAGATTAGGAAAAAATATGGCCATTTTTTATCATAAATAAGAAGTTGGACCTTTTCAAATACCTTTTCTGCATCTACTGATATGATCCTGTGATTTTTGTCCTTTGCTGTTGATATGGTGTATTATACTTATTTAGTTGCATATATTCAATCAACCCTACATACCTGGAATGAATCCTACTTGATTATGGTGTCTAATCTTCTTGATGATTTGCTGAATTTTGTTTGACAGTATTCTATTAAGGAGTTTTGCTTCTATGTTAATTTGGTAATTGGCCTATAGTTCTCTGTTTTGCTTGGATCTCTCCCTGGTGTTGATATTAGAGTAATACTTGCTTCTGGGAATGACTTTGGGAGTCTTGCTTCCTTGTATATTTCATTGAACAGTTTGAGGGGTAGTGGCATTAAATCAACTCTGAATTTCTTATAGAACTCGACTGTGCATCCATTGAGACCTGGACTTTTCTTTGTTGCCAGTTTTTGTTGTTGGTTTGTTTTTGTGGTGCCAGAGATTGAACTTGTGACTTTGCACTTGCTAGGCAGTCACTTATGCCATTGAGCTATCTCCCCAGCTCCTGTTGATATATCTTTGATTACATTTTTACTTTCACTGTTATTGGATAATTTAGAGTTTTTATACCTTCTTGATTCTGCTTTGGTAGCTCGTATGTATCTAGGAACCTGTCCATTTCATCTGTGTTCTATTTTATTAGGATAATGTTCTTCTAAGTATATACTGATGATTGCTGTGGTTTGTGTCTATCCATCCCCCAAAGCCTTACAGAGTCATGGGACAGCTTCTACAGTTTGTCACTGATTGTCATGTGTGTAGGTGCTGCACCCTCCCTGGGGCAGGAAATCTGCATTACTACATGAGGAGGGGAGTGAGGCTAGCTAGTTGCCCGAGTTGCTGCCCCACCCTTTACTCCCTGCTCTTTGCTACTGCCATGAAGGGCTGCTGTCTGCCATGTGCTGCTCTGCCTTGGAGACAGAGGAGTATAGACTGAAACCTCCACTAATTGTGAGCTAAATAAATCTTTCCTTCCTTAATCTTAGGTGTTGGGTATTTTGTTCCAGCAAAGAAAGAAGAGTAAATGAGACAATGGTCCTGTGAATTTCTGCAGGACCTATTGTGATTTTACCCTTTTCATTCCTAATTCCATGAATTTGTATCTTTCCATTTTTGGATCAGGTTGACTAAGGGTTTAACAGTTTTATTTAATCTTTCAAAGAATCAACTCTGTGATTTCTTGATTCTTGGTGTTGCTTTCTTCATCTCAGTTTCATTAATTTCTACTGTATTCATTATAACTTATTCTCATGTATGAGCATCGGGCTTAACTTTTTCTTCTTTTTCCAATATTTTGAGATTCAATATTAGGTTGTCTATTTGAGTTCATTTAGTCTTCCTAATATGGGTGTTCATCACTATAAATGTCATTTAGAACTGCTTTTATTGCATCCTGTAATTTCCACTATGTTGCAACAGCATTATGATTTAGTTGTAGGTATCCTTCAATTTCTTCTTTAATTTCATCTGTGATCCATTGTTGTTAAGTAGGGTTTTATTTAATTTCTATATAGTTCTGGAGTTTTTTGTGTTTATTTTATCACTAATTTTTAATTTCATTTCATGCTGGTCAGATAATAAGCAAAGGATACTTTCAATTACTTTGTATTTTTTTACACACATTCTGTGGTCTAGTATGTGCTCCATTTTGGAGAATGCAACATTTGCATGAGAAGCATGTATTCTCTAAACACTCTGTGGATATCTGTTAAGTCCTTTTGCTCACATGTTGGTTAAATTGTCGTATTTATTGACTTTTTTGTATAGTTGATTTTTCTATTTGTGACAAATGGATGTTAAGGTCCACTATTACATTTGTGATAGTATTCATTTGATTTTTCATATCCATTCATAATGTTTAATATAGTTGGGTGCTCTCATAAATAGTCCATATATATTTATGATTGTAATCTCTTTTTCCTAGTGTTTTCCCTTGCCAAAAGTTGGGGATCTTCTTTTTCTCTTTTGATTTGTCTTGGCTTCAAGTTGAAATAGTCAGAAAATACAGTAGCTAGCCTTGAATTATTTATTAGTTCCTGTCACATGGAATACTTGTTTTCATCCTTTAATTTTCAATCTATGAATTTACTTTTAGTTAAATGTGTTTCTTGTATGGAGCATATTGTTGGATATGGTGTCATGATCCATTCTCCCAGTCTATTTCTTTTGATTGGTGAGTTAAGACCATTTACATTGATGGTTATACCTGACATGTATTGATTATTGTTGTTATATCATCTACTGTTGGTTCCTTGTGATTGTCTGCCTGGTGGCTAATTTCTACTGGTTGTCTTGTGTTTGTGCACCTTGTTATCTCTCTACAGAGTGACTTTCAGAACACATCATAGAGCTGGTTGGTGGTCATAATTTCATAGGTGATTTTTTCTCTAATACATTTTAATATTCTGTTATGCTGCATTTCTGTAATCTTGATTATTAAATACCTTGGTATAGATTTATTTTTGTCATATCTAATTGGAGTTCTATATGTGTCACTTATGTGTATGTCAAATTCTTTTTCCCTACTTGGGAAGTTTTCTCCCATTACTTCTGAAAACAAAATTTTTATGTCATTTGTTCTGGTTCCTGCTTTTTCATTGAATCCAATCAATCTTATATTATTCCTTTTTGCATCAGGCCAAAGCTGTTGAATTTTTTATGGTCCCTTGTTATTTTTAAGAGATTTTATTTTGTAATTGTTACCTGCAATCTTGTTTTCTAGGTCTGAGATTCTGTCTTTGTATTCCTTGATGCAATTTTGCCAATTTTGAGTAGTACTTTTTATTTTCCAGATGTGTGTTTGAATTTGTCTCATGAATTCCATTTCTCTCCTACATTTTACACTCCTGGTTTCCATAAAATTCCTACTCCGTTTAATTGTTTTATCTATGTTTATTCTAGACTTGCTGAGTAAATTTTTCATTATGGTCATCGTCTTTTTTTGTACCTGGAAGTTACTTCTGATCTGATTTCCTCTATAGTAGCTAACACCTGTTTTTACCTTCTGATGCTGTCATTTCTGAAATTTTAGAGGGACATCCTTCATTTTCTTCTACCTTATTATCCCTTGCACTTGTTCTGGGAAGGCTGAAGTTCTGGACTTGAGGTTATCTTTTGTGTGTTGTCATTTTATATTTCTTTTAATTTTATTCTTCCTGTGTTGATGTCCGTATATTTCTTACAGTAAGTAGCTTTAACACTAATATTGAAGCTTCCCTAGGAAATGGCTGCTCATCAGAGATGTGTTATATATGTAGGAAGTTCTTGGTTTTTGTGTCTGTCCCAAGGTCCTACCTTCCCAATTTATTGAGGATGAGATATCGCTATCTATTTGGCTCTTCCTCCAGGGTTTTGAAACTCCAGGGTTTTGAAACCCCAGGAAGCCATGGTATTGTTCTAGAAGGAAGAACAACTAATTACAACTAGCATGGTATCCTAGCTGAAAAATTACAATGAGGAACAACAGTAGAATCATGCATAACATAGAATTTGACAAACTGTGGAAATTTCCAATTTGTATCTTTAATCACAGGGGCATGATCTACAGCTTTATAATAAAATCTAATGCAAATCACAAACATGTATGCAGTGATTTTCCTCTGTAGTGAAAAATTGAAAAGATATAAGGGATAAAACAGAGAGAGAGAGAAAGAGAGAGAGAGAAAGAGAGAGAGAGAGAGAGAGAGAGAGAGAGAGA
>NDGN011448873.1:0-12588 GCA_002564285.1 Tympanoctomys barrerae
CTATAATATTAAATCTTAAAGAAGCCAAGGGAAGGTAGGAGGAAGCTGTTAGCTGTAGACTCGTGTGGAGAGGCCGACACCAGAGGCGCTCCGGAGCTCATTGGTTTATGGGAAAAGTTGCTCAGTTGTTTGTGCGAGTGCTGTTCCGCTCTTCCTGGCGCTTCTCTTCCTTTCCGTGCTTCGTTACACGACTACTGGGCCTCTGAGCAGACCCCCAGGTTGAGCCTCTCGGCTCTTCCCTGAGGCTGGCTAATGTTCGTGGTCTCTCCCAGCACGTTCTCTACAAACTCCTTCTGCCACCTTACATCTGGAGCTGGTGGCGTTAGTAAAGTTTTCATTTTGTTTGCTGTACTTTTCAATGATAAATTGTACGTTTGCTCGTTTTCTATCACTTTCACCTCCCGCTTTAGAATTTCCTTTGGTTGAAAGTTGTTGTCACCGCTCCCTTAGTGATTGTCATACAGTTTCCTTTGATTCTTGGGTATATTAATGAGTTGCATTGAATTTTTTTTGTGCTAAATCTCTAGTATTTGGGAATTCTTAGGGATGGTTCCTGTTGATAATTTTCCCTACGAATTATGGGCTGCTCTGCATTTCTTCCCCACCATTTTTTTAAAATGGAAAACTGGACATTTTAGCTAAGCAGTGTCTCTAGAATCTGAATTCCTTTCCCCAGTGTTGCTGTTCTTGATAGGCTTTTCTTTGGCTTTTGGTTCATTTCCAAACACTTCTGTCAATTTCATGTTTGAGTTTTTTTTTCCTGGGAAAACCTTTCTTCTGTGGTGAGTAGCCCCGAAGTCTCTGGGCTAGTGTTTTTAACATTGTTTCCACATTTTAGGGCTACTGGTTCTAGCTCCCTGCACCCCATGAGTGGGCAGAGGTTGTGGTAGCCTGCCCTGGCCAACAGGACCCCTGCCAACGGACCTCTGTGCTGACAGCAGAGAAAATTGTGTGTGCAGGATCTTTTGAAGCCAGCACAGGTATGCTGGTATCCACAGTTACCCCTGTCTTTCCTAGGTGTGTGTCTATAACGTCTGCCTTGACAAGCAGTGTGTGACACCACTGTACAGGCACATGTGGCCTTAGCTGGTGTGTGCATGCCACAGATCCACAGCTTCAGCCCATCAGAGGTCAGCGTCATAGGTACTGGACAGTGTTGGCTGTCCTGCTCCCCAGAGGTGTTGCTGGGCAGGGCGTTGCCTGGAGCTCCAGACTGAGGCCCTGCCTCATCTGTGACAGGAGCTGGTGCTCCTCAGGGCCTACCCCGTGTAGCCTAGGCTGCTGTGTTGGCGACACTGGGCAGGGAAGACAGTAGCTTGTGCCCTGTGTGCCCCAGTCACCCTGTTGATCCCAAGTTCAGCAGCTTTTCACACTGCTGTATGGTCGGGGGGCAGTTTCTGGGGTTCTTCAGGTCTGCTTTGATATTTTGTCCCCATTTTATCGTTACTCTTCAGGGAAGGGATCTGCTGGCTTCTTCACTTGGACCTTGCTGGAAGTACTATCTCTAATATTTTGCTTTTGTTCTGTTTCTTTTTGGAAGTTATTTCTTCTACACAGAAATAACTGAATCTGGCAAAGCTTGTGCTTTACGGTAATGTGGGTCCCTGCTTGCTGAAAGTGTCCATTTTCCTATGCCAGTTCTGGACACTTTCCATCTTTCTGTGCTTGTTGCATTGGCATCAGTTTCCTGGCGTGAAGACACCAGTCTTGGTGTCCAACGCAGGATCTGTGGTTGGGAAGTGGTCCCACTGTAAAGCGTTTTTTATTTCTCGAATAACATGTAATTATTGTCAACTGTTCTCAGGAAGACCCTATGTAACAAGTTTCTCTTTATGTCCTCCTATTCATTTGATTTCACATAAATGACATACATATGAATATATACAAATTTATTTCCATAAATCTGTCCCTATTCAAGCAATACAAGGATCCAAATTACTCACTGTAAGTGAACAATTGGGAAGCCCTTGAATGGTTCTGTGATTCTAAAATGGTTCTTTAGTGAGAAGAGACTTCCGAGTTGGGCTACTTCCCTGTAACTTTGAGTTCATCTCTTACTGCCCAAGAGCATCTTGGGAAAGCGTGGGTTTGGAGCCTGTGGTAGGGATCTGGCGCTCACGTCACGTGGTGAAACGACTCGATGTTGGTTCAACCATGATGACCATGTGGCCTTTTCCTTCCAAATCAGTCATGGATTCATGAATTCCAACAGCAGGCCCCCAGTCGCTGCCTTCCCTAACCCTATTTCTGTGCTAATTGATCTATCCATGGAGGAAATTTGGTGTTTATTTATTTATTTTTTGACCAGTGATTTGTTTACTTAAATAGCCAGCGATTGCTTTTGTGGATGACAGTGCCTTGCTTTGTTCTCCCTTCTCCCTACAGATATTTATAGCTTCTATCTCTGCAGTCGGGGCTGGGATTTTATGATGTCTGTATGTTCCTACCATAGCTGTTGCGCAGTTAATTACAGCTCAGTTGGAATCGTTAAGTCATTCATGGCTGGGCCTTAATTCATGCTGATTAGTATTTTGTCCACCGCCTGTCAAACTTACACACGGAGTTTGTATTTTAGTGGAACGATACACAAGTGACTTCCTAGTCTATCCACCATACAGCTATAAAAATGCTAAAACTGTCTTCAACGGAAATTAAAGCAATGTAGCAAGTATATATTTGCCTAGAAACATCGGAAGCATCTTTGGAATGTTGATAGCATATGTTCCTTCATCTTCGTGTGAAACTCCAGCGAAGAAAGCTCAGATAAGAGCGTCTCAGGCAAGGCGTCTGTGTCTTGCTTGACCCTTGCTGCTGCTGCGGCAGCACTGTGCTCCACCGGCCAGCTGAGGACGCAGGTCCCTTCTTCCCTCTTGCTTCCAAGTCGCCTCCATCATCACAGGGAAGGCTGCCTCAGGCTCTGCAGTGTCTGGATCGCAGCTCCGGGGCAGTGACGCCGTGCGGCCTCCTTCTCTGGCAGTGGTGCAAGGCCGTGCACTCTGCTGACCCCACTCTGCGCAGGACGCATCTAGCCCCGAGAGAGGCTCAGAAGTAACAGCCTGCCTCGAGGCCCATCACCCCACCTCCTGTACTGCATTGTGACTCTGAGCCAACAACAAGCAGAACGCATGCTTCCTGCAGAGCACTCGGGTAAAGCAAAGCGCTGAGCAAGAAGAAAGCCCACTGAGATGTTCACTTTTAACACATGGATACTGATGTGTCTCTTCCTAGAAAGTTGTCCCGCGGCTTTCCTAATGGACGGTGTCGTTTTCTGCCACCATAGAGGAGCTTAGCTCTGTGCAATGGGCAACGTTAGAGAACTCTGAGCGCTCACACAGGGAAGGTGTTCTTGTGCCTGTGAGTCTTACACAGCCCTACTGTGCATTATCTACCAAGCCCATATTTGTATTATTACCAATGAGTTTTATACACTCGTGTTTTTTGTTTCCTAGGCAAGTCCCTAGGTGAGGAACTAAAGCCGAACTGATTTTCCAAAAGTTATACCAGTTTTTACTCCAGGAATAGGAATGCTCCAGGGATGGCAAGGCTTTGAGAGACTTTTGACTGCCCCACCTGCAACCCTGAGCCCCCTATTGGTCACAAAGCACCACCCCTGCCATTAGACCTGAACACCGAGGCCTCACTTTGGAAGAGACAACTCACGCCTGAGCGTCTTTGGCCTGAAAGGAAACATACACCAGCAGAGTGTCCCGTGGTGTAGACAGCTTTTCATGGAGAAGGGAAGGCTTGCGCTCGGCGTGCCTTTGTCCTGCGCGCAGTCTTCACTGATTGACAAGCCTCTGCTTCGGCGACTGGCTCGTGGGCACACAGAGAGGGCTCACGTGCCACGTGGCTCCCGTGCCGTGGGCTCGCTGCCCTGGTGGAGCGGGTGGCCGACTTGCACTTACTGAGAAAAGGTCTTTCACTTTCTGAGCATCTTATTGCTCTTCGACCTCACAGTTTTTGTTTGGAATAGAGTGGGAAGAAAGACGTTTTCTTTGCACCATATGATCAATATCCTTCTGACTCAAACTTAGCTTTAGGACCTATTGGTTTATAATTAAGCTTATCCTGTTTTCTCAGCTACAAATAAACCATTGATTCTTTCCTGCCTGTTATTTGCCCTTTTAGTTTTTGGGATTTATACTGTTTTATTTGTAAAGTAAAATAGGTAACATCTATATGGTGATCATACAAAGGAGATTGGTTGGCCTCTATCCTGTAGGTTTTGCTATTTTTAAAAATCTTTTTTTAGGGCTGGCCAGATAGCTCAGAGGATTAAAGCACCTGCTTAGGCAGACACAGGGACTGGGCTTTGATCCCCGGGGTGCCGTGACGGCTCCGCCCCCATGGCCCCTTGACATGGCGACTGGGACTGGGCGCGGTCATGAGCCTGTAATCCCAGCGCTCGGGAGGCTGAAAACAGGATGATCACTATGAGTCTGATCTGTGTAGTGAGACCCTGTAGACCATGTACTAAATACACACACACACACACACACACACACAAAATCTTTTCTTTTTATCCCTGGAGATTAAAGCTAGCACTTCATAAATGTAAGACAGTTGTTCCAATGCTAAATGACAGCCCTGGCCTCAGTTTGTTGAAATGTTTGTGTTTCGTCTTGCTGTGCTTTCACCCACCGCTAGGAGTGCAGAGCTTTGCGCTGCAGGGGTGTCCCGCATGTCCGTCTGGGTTTCTTGGGCAGGATCTTCCCACTGTGAGATCACCTACGTGTTGAAGGCATGAGCTGCTCGCGTGCCACTGTCCTTTGTCCCTGTGCTTTGGCCTGGTGACTTGCTAGTGTGCTGCCTGCTTTGAATTAGTTTAGTGGTGAAATAAATGTTAGTGCTCGCCAGGGCTGTCCTCGCTCACGATTCTCAGTGTTTTCCTCCTTCTCACTAAGTAACTTGGAGGACGTGCATTATAATTACTTTCAACTTTCCTCATGGGGGTTATGGAATTTTTATGGGTATTATACCATAAGTGCATTATTGTAACTTATGACTCATATTATTAGATCAATACCATAAGCTATAAGTCTTTATAACATAGTCTACATTAAAATAATATTTAAGCTATAATTTGAATTATAATTAGAAATTAAAATGTTATTTATAGCATTCCATTTTATACTATATTATGTACTTTTATTAAAATATAACATTTTTACATATGAATTTATTACACATTTTCATACTTACACTAATACTATATTTTATATGTATAATATAGTATGCTGTTATTTTATATTGCACTAATTTTCGTAGTATATTTTTCTACTTTTAAAATATGTACAATTTTCCTTTTCTTCTCTTCTATAGATTTAAGGTTTCCCTTATGGCTGTTACTCCTTCTGTGTTAAGATAGTCACCTTTTTGTTAAAATCATTGTTTCTTACTTCGTGCTTTTCTCTGCTGCTGAGTGGGTCTCGCCTACACGTTTCGTTCCCAGCCTTCCTGGTACATGGAAATCTTCGCAGGGTTTAATCCTGTAATTGGCCACTGACTTACTTTTCTCTTTGCTGGGACAAAATACCCAACACTCAGAGTTCCAGGAGGGAAGGCTTATTTGGCTCACAGTTTGCAGAGGGTTTGGTCGGTAATCCGTTGGCTCCAAGGCAGGGCGGCGTGGCAGACGGAAGAGAAGCCAGCAAGGCGCCCACAGTGTCTTTCTGCCCTTTTTATACTCTAGCCAGCCTACTGGGTTTAGGGCGGCGCCCAGCCCAGCAGAGGACAGATTTAGCAACCACACACCTTAACCCCGGGAGGAGGGGGGCACACCCTACATCCAGCCAGCTCTGAAAGAGTCCCACCTATGACAGCACGAGGCTTTGGGAAGATACCTAGAACTATCCAAATGAATTTTATGAACTTTGGAAGCATTTTATTTGGCTTTCGTCCAGATTTTATATTAAAAAATTCACAGCTCGCCTGATGGTATTTTTGCCTACTTTTAATTTTTCCAGTTNTTGCGTCCAGGCTCCTGCCCTCCGGCTGTGGTTCACTTCCTGTTTTCTTCTCTCCCCTCCCTCCCAGCATGGAAGAGTGTGAGGCCCTTTGCACCAGACTGGCCATCATGGTGGACGGCCGCTTCCGTTGTCTCGGCTCCCCTCAGCACGTTAAAGACCGGTATGTTGAGCTTCCTTTTGTTTAAGCTTCCTACCAAATCACAGCATGATGCAGTACTATCACTAGAGCTGCTCTGGGGACAGTTTGAGCCAATCGGTTACCTCCTGATGTCCAATAGGAGGAGAAGGCCCAGAGACGCTGAGGAGGATGCTCAGAAACTGTCACTAGTGGGTCACCTGCACAGATGTTTCCAGAAATTTTCCCTAACCCGTGTGGCTCTGTTTCCCCTGTGCCTGGTGTGGTAATGCTGGTGAGGATGAGAATCCGAAGGCGGGGTCCAGACACGCGCAGGAACAGCAGTGCGCTTCCTGCCTTCTGCACAGGGAGCCCCGCTACAGCCCTCCAGCACGTGCCAGATGTCCTGCCACATGCAGCGCCCTACTTAGAGACCTCTGTCTGTGGAGGAGTGTAAGAGAGACAGCAATTCTATCTTTCACCTGGGTTAGTGAAAGAATAAAGGTTTTGCTTTCCTGTGCTCATGAATTGTTTTTGTTTCTACCAGAATAATGATCTCTTTGTGCCTTTTTCCATTTACTTTTTGGAAGCTTAATGATTTTGTTATCAATTTCTCTGAACGTTTTTATGTCCTGTTGTAACTATTTTAGAGTTTCCTGAATGATTTTCTAATTTCCTTTAATTTGGTGTTGGACGATACTTTTTATAGAGAGTAATTTAGTCATTATGTTGATAAATCTTTTTCTTTTCAATGAATTCAGTGCTATAAAGGTTAAAATTCTCCAGGAGAGAGATCTCATAAATAAATATATAGAGTCTGCCAAAAGATCTCTACCTGCTTCAAGAAAAGAAAAATAGTACCTTGTGTGAAGCTGGTGGCGTCATTGTGGACAGCTCTTCAAATCACAGAGACCCAAGATAACTTGTTATCTCATCATATCTTTATAAATTCAGTATTAAAATGTTTATATGAGGTTTTCTTTTCCTGAAAATAACCAATGCTTGGCTTGAAATGATAATTGGGAATAAATGTTACATTTCTAGGGGCTAAGGGTTAGGCAAAATAGTGCTGGGACAGCAAACATCATTGTTGTTTTCTCCTGTTTAAAAATCCTGAAATAAACATAGGAGGACATGGGTCCACAATAGTGAGGTAAGAAACACAGGGTGATTCCTCAGGGGACATGTATAGGGTCCTGCACTCACAAGGTTCATCTACCTATGAAAACCTGTTCTCAGTATGTACTCTGCTTGTCTTTAATAAGTGTTGTCAAAAGAAAAATAATGTCTGTCTCTCTAACCTTTATGAATGTGCTCATAAAACTTTATAGCCCACTCCTGATTGTGCAAGATTTATGCTAGAAGTTAGTGACTGGCTTTCACTGGGTTGGCCACTGTGGGCCGCAAGAGCCAGCAGGACAAAGTGGCTGGGCAGAGTGACCCTCCCTCCAGTGGGTGTGGTCTGTGGGCCGCACAGTGTGTCCACTCTCGATTTTGTTGGATTTGGTCACCCTGCCCAGCAGCTTGGGCTTATGGCTCATTTGTTTCCTGGCCATAAAGACATCTGGGAAATGTCGACCTTAAATGGGGCAACTAGCCACTTTATTGAAATAAAATCAGCTTTCTGCTTGGAAAATGGATTTTGCGTGGGTTTCCTGCCCTGGGGCTCATTCTCTAGACTGGGACATCAAGTCAAGGATGCTGTGAGGATGAACAGCGCCTCCAGGGCTTCAAGGAGAGCCGTGTGATGTGGAACAGCCCTGTGTGTATGAGAGCTTCATAAGTGTGCGTGTGCACACGTGTGTGTGTGTGTGTGCGCATGCGTGTGTGCGTGCGTGTGTGTATAGATCAGTGATCTAAGGAGAGTTGAGGTATAGAGCTGGCTATCTGATAGCCAATCTCTTTTTAAAAATTTTTTTATTTTTGTATTTTTAAAAAGTTTTACTGAGAAATAGCAGTGAGACAGTTACAAAACAGGTTAGTAGGACAGTTACAGTAATTAATACATATATTGTTGTCTTCATAGTAGTTATTCATAGTATAAGATACAGATGGGATATCTTGTCTATAAACACTAGCATTACAACTCTTTCTTCTCATTTATGTATTTGGTACAGGGTCTCACTACGCAGCTCAGACTCATAGTGATCTTCCTGCTTTCAGCCTCCCCAGCGCCGGGATCACAGGCGTGTGCCACCCTGTCCAGACTCGGTCACTGGCTCAGTGTGCACTGGGGACAGGGCCAGCACAACCTGTGGGACCAGAGATTGAACGCTGTTCCCTGTGCTTGCCGTGCCAGTCTCTCCTGATGTCCCAGTTTTGTCCAGGCAATTAATTAGTCAGGCATTCCCTACTCCTTGGCTTTCAGACCTTGGGCTTGCTCAGAAAGCCTGGTAGCTCCTGGGACACTCATAGCCCGGCGTCAGCTGCATACTGTACCACGTGCTTCCTGCCCTTTCAGGAGACTTATATAGACTTGAAGCAGGAGGGCTGGGCTGAACGCTCTGAGCACGGGAAGATGGGGTGGCTTCCAACACACAGAGCTTCTGGTTTGAAGTGTGCTTGGTGGTTTTTGGATTTGGAAAAGACTTTTAAAAAAGCTATTTATTGACAAACACAACAAAGCCTTAAGTAGTCTAAGGGAAGTCTTAAGGTTAGTAGTATTTTGATTTCTTTGAGCTGTCAAACATGAACCTTTGGGAGGATGAACACAACGGGAATGCATTTCAAAGGATGTCAGCCTAGAGACGTTACTTAGCTATTTAACTTAAAGTATCAAGACTCATCTGCAAGTTTTTTTGCTGGCTTTTTTTCTGAAAAATGAAAGGAAGACTAACGATGTTTGAATTCTCAAGTTATGACAGTCTGATAGCTACAAATTAATATGTCACCTTATGTGACACCATCTGCTCCCTCGTGACAACTTTAATTTACTACTTCTGAAACACAGTGCCATAAACACAGGGGCTGAGATCAAGATGACATCATCAATAATAAACTGGCCCATTTAAGAATGAAACCAATAACTCAATAGGTTTATGTCATTTTCTCAGATGGGGTGGAGGGCATTTGTACACGGGCCCACAGCATCGAGTTGGGAGTGGTCTGCTACCCGGTCCTATTTTTCAGCATTGTACTTTGCCTTAAAACATCCTATAATGCCCCTGCTGCCACTCACCCTTGAATTAATTCTGTGCATTAGAAATAGTTTTATTAAGAGAGAGAGCATGCTGTTGACAGAGCTCTGAATCCTCAGGATATCCCCACCCCAGCTGATGTGTGTAATTTGTCATCTCGTTTGTTTTCCCAACATCATGTTGCAGGAACAAAATTAATGCTGTTCTAACATAATTACCTGGGAAGAGATTTAGACTCTCATGCCTTGCTCATGCTGGGGATGGCAGTCGGGAGCCTCTGGTCTTGGAAATTCAGATCATGAGCAGTGTCCCCCAGAGCTGTCACTTAACCAAAGGGGAACGCTGCTTTCATTTCTTAGTATTGTATTTTCTCTTGAAAATAA
This sequence comes from Tympanoctomys barrerae, assembly GCA_002564285.1. Classification (NCBI taxonomy): domain Eukaryota; kingdom Metazoa; phylum Chordata; class Mammalia; order Rodentia; family Octodontidae; genus Tympanoctomys; species Tympanoctomys barrerae. The sequence continues at coordinate 9,605 of NDGN011448873.1, forward strand.
GCAGATTGCTTCTCGCCCACAGCGAGCTCGGGGAAAAGATGTGCCGGAGACCGCTTCCTTTTTAGATGGATGGGCTTTGTCCCTGGGGACTCAGTCACATCAGGATTCCAGGGCGCACGATCACATTTGCTCACCCCTGTGGTGCGAGGTGATGAAGACACGATTCCTCATCTCAGCAAAATCGTGGTGGAGCGCGAGACAGGCCCACGCCAGTACACACACGTAGTGTTGTGGTCATTGTCCTAGGCGGACGTCACGCGGCATGGGGTACTTTTTCACATCAGCAAATGCCACTGAATATTCACAGGATGCCAGGGATTGAATGAGGAAGATGGGCTGCATCCTGTCAGAACTGAGCTCGACACACAAATCAGAAATTATAGCAGAAAGACTGGAAGTGCCAGGAGAAAATGTTAATGCACACGAGATAGGAAATTAAAGAAGGAAGTGTGCACACCCAGGGCCGTAGGGGAAGGAGTGGCCCAGTGGCTTCCTGGACAAGGGAGAATTTAAACCAAGAATGCACATTAGCTGTGAATGCATTAGAGAGGTGTGGCAGAAATAATCAAGTTCTGCCTAAGAACAGCTTGACTGTGGTGGGGTAGAAGCTGAATTTTGGGACCTTCACCATAATTTTTGGATTAATTTTCAAAATTAGAGGTTATAATTCTATGGTAAATAAAAGGAGGAACAAGGAGAGCCCAGCGAATGGACGTTTTAGCAGATGATTTTGTTCTGTAGCTGGAAGTTAAATAAGACAAAACTAAATAGAGAAAACAGCGTGTGTGCAGGGCATGCTGGCCAAAGAATACAACTTTGCAACTGGCTAATCTGGGACTTACGGAGACAAAGAACCTGGGAGCTTGGAGCATGGAAAGACAGTGGTCACTGGAGAAATGGAGATATTGTTGGGGTAGTGAGCATGAGGAGGGCTGTGAGCTTTGGGAGGAACTGGAGAAATGCTGGGAGGAAGTAGAGGATGCTGGGAGAAACTGGGGGCAGCTGGGAGGAACTAGAGTATTCTGGGAGGAACTGGGGGCTGCTGGGATGAAGTAGAGGATGCTGGGAGGAACTAGGGGCTGCTGGGAGGAATTAGAGGATGCTGGGAGGAACCGGGGAGCTGCTGGGATAGTTCATGATGAAGAAGAGCTTGTTGGAGGTTTGCACTGAGTGTTGTCCATGTGGCAAGAGACAGAGAGGAAATCCAAAGATGGGATAGTTGCTGCCTTCAAAAGCTGAATTCATCACCACTTAGTGCCAGTGTCTAAGAGCTCTGCAGTGGGGTGAACTGAGCTGAGCTTTATTCTGTTGCATTTGTGACAAGCCCCACTTAGCATGGGACATTCCCCAGTGTGGCAGTTCCATGCTGTGATGGCCAGCACTCGGGATTCTCAATCCAGAATGTGCCCCGATTGTTTCTATACAGCATCTCCTTCCACCTTGGAGACATGTACAACTGCACCAAGCAGAGACCAAGATCTGAACAAGTGGGACACCTGCCCACCAAGCTGCTGTTGAAAAAAATCTTGACTCCCTTATTTCTTGCATCTGAGCTGCTAGTCTTTCCCTAACATTACTGGTCCTCAGCTGACCTTATCTTTCCTTATTAAAGGGAACAGCACTGTTCAGAGCGGTGTCCTAAGTGCTCAGTGGTGAAAGCTACGAACTTCTGCTGATTGACTTCCTGTTGTGTTCACAGAGAAAATAAGGCACCTTCTAGTATAATAGTCTAGCATCCTCTCTGAAAGCCTACGTGGCTTGATGAGAGAGATGTAGAATCTCAGAGAGAATTAGTACCATTTTCTTCAAAGGGGCTGGGAGTCCATGTTTCATAGGCTCTTGAAAAGAAATAGTGGAACACACTGGTCCTGTTTCTACCTGAAGGTGTTGGGCTTCCTTTTTTTCCTTTACTGTCTGGTTCTTCACCAAGAGAGATGTTGGCCCATCACTCAGTCCTGTGTTCTGCTGTGACTGTGTAGAGAGTCCTCAAGCATCCCCTCTCCCTTTGTAAAGAGGAAGGGATCCTGCTCAGTGGCTAGCAAGGCAACGACCTGGAGACAGCACTGTGCTTCCTGATGCCCAGGACGCGCTGGAAGGAGAGACGTGTATGGCTGGGGAGGTAGGCGGAAAATTTGCCCGAAGAGGCACATGTTTTCTCTGCCCCTCCTTTCCCAATCACTTAAATACAGATGTTGTGCTTAGAGGTGAAGTAGCCTGGCCGGCCAGGTAGCTCAGTGGATTAAAGCGCCTGCAAGCAGGTGCAGGGGCCAGGGGTTCAATCCCTGGGCCTGCTGTGCTGGCCCCACTCCCTGGGGCATGCCGAGATGGCAACTGAGATGGCGTGGTGGCATATACTGTAATACCACATCTTGGGAGCAGCCTCCCAGAGCACTGGGATGACAGGCATTCACCTCCACACCTGACTATAGTATTTGGGCTGTGTATATCCCGTATGCTCAAAGGTACATGACCTAGTGAAGAAGTTAATGGATGCGTGTGAAGCGTCCAGCATGCCGCAGGCCTTTGCTGAAGGAAAGCCCTTCTCAGGTTGCTGTGGGTAGGCATGCACAGGAATTGGACCCACCCCAGCCCCACTGTTGCCCAACACCCTTCTGGGCCAAGAGGATCACGGCATAAGGGTGACTAGGTCCAGGTGCGCAAATGTTGTTCAAGGCTCTCATCTGACCTGCCAGTGGCTCTTGAGCCAAGTCAAGTCACGTAGCTGTCCCCGAAGGGAAGAGCAGGTAGGTGGTCCCTACTCTCTAATCCACGGTGGAAGATTAGCCCCTGCGTGCCTGCACAGGCCATGAGTGGTAGAGGAAGTCAGGACTTAGGGCGGGAATGGACTCCCGCCGACCTCCAACCATTCTGTTGCTGATTTTGAAACTGTGGGTATCTTTCTGTTTTTTTTTATTTTTTAATTTTTTTTACATTTATTTATTGTGTGTGTGTGTGTGTGTGTGTGTGTGTGTGTCCAGCTCAGC
>NDGN011448876.1:0-11952 GCA_002564285.1 Tympanoctomys barrerae
TTAGCTTCTATCTCTTCAAAAGTAAATTTTAAAGCTCCATTAATTTAGTAATATACAAAGTTAAAGTCAGCTATGGTCTGTAGCAAGAATTTTCCCAGCTAGTGACAAAATTAGAAAGTAAGGAAAATGTGATGATACTTTTGAATAAATTTAAACAAATTAGATATAAGAAATTATCTCTGATTATGAAATTCTATGTTTATGTTATGTTGAGTGCCATAATTTGTATTATGTTTGCTTATAAATACATGTTTAATTTTAGGTGCTTGTTAGTCATGAAAGTCAAACTGTTAATAAATAGTTGGAGACAGCCATATGTTTTTAAAAATCATTTGCTGGATTCTGGTTTCCATCCTCTGCCTTCAAATGTGTCTATTTTTACTCCTGAAGTACTGAAATTTGAGTTTTTATGCATAAATAGAACAAAGCATTATATAAGACAATACCAATACTGCATGGTTTATTTTTATTGCCTTTCAAGCAAGTAGCAACTGTATGATTTTCATGTGATATGGTAGATACAAAATATCTATCACTTAACTTTACATAAGTAGACAGTTTATACAATTCTAATTAGATAATACTAAGTTTTTCATAAGTTGCTGAGTCCCTCAACAAAATCTTAATCTTTTTCTTTCAAGAGAATTCCAGAAACTTTCTTCTGCCCAGTTCTATAAGATATGCCTCTCAATAAGGAGTTAAATTTTTAAAGAAAGACCATGATTGTACTATATGAGTTTGTAGTTATTGTAGAGTGATAAATTATTTGACTAAGATGTAACCAAACATAATTTCCAATTACTAAAAGAGATAATGTCTTTCTTTCTTAGGCTAGAATAATAGAGAAAATATTAAATTGTGTCTCTAAGATTAGATCAGTATTCTTAAAAATGAAAAAAGGTCATGTTATATACACATAAAGAGGATTTTTCACTAGTGGGTGGTATTTGCATTTTAAGAGACAGAATTTTATGGGTCATAGGTTCAAGCAAAAACCTATTGCGTCAGAAATCAACTACCACTTAGCAACAGTGATGGAGATATAGAAAACATCTGGTAGTGGATAATGAGCAGGAGTGTCTCAGCTGCCTCGGATGCTCAGAGCACTGAGCAAAGGCCGTGCTGAGTGGCCATCTGGCTTTCCCTGGCGTGGTGGGGATGGACCTTTCCTGCACTGCCAATCATTGGTGTGTGCACGCAAGAACAGTAAGGATGAACATCTATTAGGTAGTAAATATTTAAACAACAATTTTAAATTTTTTATATTATTATATTTTATTAGCCATGTAGCTATGAACTAGTATCAAAAAACTATTGAAATATGTGAACTATGTAGTGACCGAATGCAAATAAACAAAACCATACTATAAATACAAGATTAATTATTGCTGAATTATGAAATTTTATAATTTATGAGATTCAGTCTTAGCAATATTACTGTCTCTGTATGATTTTTTGACTCTTTATCATATTTCTATAAAAATTAATAGTACATATATGCTAATTTTCACAAAAAAATTAAAAGTTATTCATTTCTTAGAAAAGTATTATCTACCTGTCAGATTTTCTCTGTCCTTGAAACCTAAAAGACCTAAAAAATGATATAACTAATAGTGCTGCCATAGAAAAAAAAGAAACGTTTAAAAAAGACCATTTGCAATGTAGCATAGCGAATGTTTCAATAGAAATATGCAATGACTTAGGGAAGGGAGTCAAGGAAAATGTCACAAAAGAAACGCCACCAAGATGAGTCTTGTGTTTAAAAAAAAGAGCTTTATTTGAGAAATATTTCTAAGCATCAGTAAATCTTATTGTAAAATTGTAAGTCAGAATACTGTTAAACATATATTATTCAAAGTCCATCATAGTGGCACATGCCTGTAATCCCTGAACTCGGGAGGATGAGATAGGAGGTTAAATAGTGAGTTAAAGTTCAGGCTAAATTATGGAGCAAGACCCTATTTCAAAAACTATACATATTCAAAGACAAATTATAAATTAGAGGGTTGGCATGTTACATGTATATTAACCACACTATGGTAGGAAAGGAAGATGATAAAAAAAAATTTCAGGCCCAGGAAATAGAGTAAGTGCATTAGTTCACACATATAACAATCAAGTTAGAAGATCGCATTATTGTGTAGGTCTATGTCTGTCTATAACTGATTCTAGAACTCATGAAATTGTCCTGAGGTATAGTTAAGCAGATCAACAGCCAACTGTCATCCACTGTAGCTATAAATGTAGCTGAATAGATGATGTAATCTGTAAGAGTAGTGAAAGAGAAGGTGAACATGTGTACTTACCAGTTAGTCTTCTAGCTGTTGAGGATTCAGGACAGAAAGGCTGTGATAGAACAGAAAAGAAACACAAGATTCAAAACAGAGTGAAGGCAGAAAGTAGTTACAAAATATAATATACTTTATGCCAAAAAACAGTACACAGATATCAGGTTATCTATATTAGGGTGTTAAACTGAAACTTGATCGTTCTCTTCTTTCAATTGAAATATGTTTGAAAATATACAAAAAAGTAGCCAAAATTAAAAACAAAACAACAATAAAACCTTAAATGTCTGGAATAGCTAGTGATAGTTTGTCAGATTAGGAATATATTATTCACAGAAAAAAACAAAGCAAGAAATAACTTTCTCTTGTTTTTAACAAAACAAAGTTAGAAAAGTGTTACATAGGCATCTGTAATTAATGTTTATTTTTATTAAAAAACACCATATATTGACAAGGCACCCTACAATATAATTTTCTTAATATACAAATTGTTTCCTAAACTGGTTGACTGTATCATTCTCATACTTCAAGCTTGAAATATCCCTTCTATATTTGCATTTTATACTTACTTGCTCTACTAATAATTATTTGCACTCAAAAGTAAAGTATTAGATGAAAAGTAAAGTAGGGAACCATATTCTAATAAGAACATGGGGATGGGGGGTGATAACTCAGTAGAATAAGCACTTGCCTGGTAAGTGCAGGTTCCTGAGTTCAATCCCCAGTACCAATAAAAGAAAAGAAAAGAAAAGAAAAGAAAAGAAAAGAACATGGTATAAATAGCTACACAGGAGACAAAAGAAAAAAAGATGAGAAGTACTATGTCTAGGAGTTATTGTTTGCTTGACTTCTGATTATGACAAAAAATACAAATGTTTTTATTTATTTTATTTTATTTTTTTATTCATTTTAATCGGAAAAATGATGAAATAGTTTCAAAACTGGCTTATCTGATGTCATTTTCAGCAATTCAAGGAGTGAGAATAAGAGAGTTCTCAATCCTACATTCAGATAAAATAAGATAAACACGAAAATGTGTTCGGAGAGGCTGCTGACCAAAATATAATATAAAATGGGATTTTGTTAGTGTGACATTACCTTTCTTTTTCATGTTCAACACATTGTGATTCAGGGTCCTTTCACATGGTCCAGTGTAATATTCTCAATTACAGAGGCTACCAGTTAATGCAATCAGGCAATTCTGAAATTATCAAGATTATTTGAGAATGGATTTTACATATTACATGGTAAAAGTATACTGTAAACAATTTGGCTTTGAAAGATTTGGTTAATAATTGTGAAGGCAGAGTTACCTTGACATTAATTTTTTACTGTTATTACATTTAAAATTTTTGAATTATGTATATTTTCTATTATGTTGTACACCATGATTCTTTTATATATGGGGAAAAAACTGAGACAGACAAAAACATTGACCAAAAAGTAAGACTGTCTAGCTTACCCTGAAAAGTTATAGTGATTTTCTTAACTTATTAGAAAATGTAAGAAGTTTCATATCAATAAAAATGCAATGTAATTTTGTACTCTTGAATGTAACTGATTATTTTAATGGATAGATATATATGTGCATATTTTAAATTTTTATTGACAATATATAAATGATTCCTTCAATTTCCCTTTGAGATCATTGACTTTTTAGTGTTTCTCTCATTAATGAGTCAATAAAATGATTGATGTGTGTCCAATCTTACATTTATGCACCATGATTTGCATAGAAATTAATTATCCATTTTGTGAAAAATTATGATTTCATAAAATTAATATGTGCCATATATGTAGATGTTTGTACCTGTTATCCATAAATATATGGGCATTTAATTAGAGCAGCCTGCATCAAAATATATTTCTCTGTGAATACATTATGAAAAGAGATTTCAAAGCTATGAGTTGACAATATATAATGCAAACAAAAAATAAAAGACAAATAATTCACATGTGTGAAAAAGAAGAATTTTTAGCATTTAATAACTGTACTTTTGGTTAATTATTAGGAACAAAATAAATGAATTAGTAACAGAATGCCTAGTAAAATAAAACACAGCTCAAAACAACTGAAGTCTCGGGGCCAGGGAGATGGCTCAGTAGAATAAGCGCTTACCTGGCAAGTGAAAGGGTCTGAGTTCAATCCCCGGTTCCACAAAAAACAAAACAAAACAAAAAAAGTCTCAACAGCTAATTGTTCACAGTACAAAAAGAAATTAGAATATTGCAAAATTCTTAGAGTTCAAGGATATAATAATAACATGAGGAAAGAAAAGTAGTTTAACAACCAAACTTTAGAAAGACTTCAGATATTTCTTCTATAACATCAATCTCGGAAAAAAATGCACAACTTTCTAAAATTGTATAATTCTTTTTAAGAAAAGACTCAGAAGTATTAGTCAAAAGAATATAGATGCTTCATCTATAAGAAAGTAATAATACTGTGTTGAGTAACTGAAAGTAATTTATTGAATATATTAATAAATGTACAATTAATTTTAAATTTTGTCATTTCAAATAATCATAAGTAATTTGAATTTATAATACTAAAGAATAACTAAGATAAAAATAAAACTTCTATGTAACCTAAATAAAAAATATAAAATTAAATAATTATTGATTATATACACCTGCTAATTTGATATGCATTTTATACATTGTTCATTTTATATATTTTGAAAATTATTTTTGTTGTTGCTAATAATACATTTAATTTTTTCTATTGATTAATACAAATGTTGATAGAATGCATAATCGTAAATAACATAAAATTTATGACAGGCAATCAGAATGATTCGAACTTAAGTTTCTTTGAACCTGGCAGCAAACTGCATTGAGACTCCTTCACGTATTGATTATTTTATTTCATTTTGTGTTATTTTATACATGTATTTATTTTTTGAGATAGGCTTGTCCGTCGTAGTTCAGGCCAACCAGTACTCACCATGCAGCTGAGGCAGACCTTGACCTCGCAGCAATCTTCCTGCTTCAGGCTCTGAGAGCCACACTCCTGGCTGTGGATGATTTTTGCAATTTGAAACAATGAATTAAAATGCCTATCTTTAAACTTAAAAGTAAACCCCAGATGAACAAGGACTTTGCAGCTGAATTAAAAGCAAAATCATAAAGACAACAGAGAAGCTAACAAATGTAATAATAACCTATGTCAGAGTGAGAGCATAAAACTTAACAAGAAAGAAATTTAAATTTTGTGGAAAGATTACATATCAAGATTAGGGCAAAATATGCTTGTCTGCAATGACTAACTGACTGCCTATTCTTGATGTGCTGGACATAAATCTCAGGACCTGAAGCACATGCAACAGAACTCTTACACTTTATTAATGAAACTATTAATTAAAAGCTTATTTAATTGTATTATTAATTTATACATTTATGATACTATACATAAATATATGTTAATACATGAAATATAAAAAGGAACTTGCACTTAAGAAAGATGTAAAAATTTAATTCAAATATCTTGAAAACTGTCAGAAAGTTATAGCATACTCACTCAGGATTAAAATTCATCAACGTATTAATTAAAGTACAGAAACATAAAACTTCACTCATTTGTTTTCTTTTTTTTTCTTGTTCTTTTCAAAACGTATTTATTAGTACATATTTGCAGTACCTAAAGATTACATTCATTATTGGAAAGCGGTACATATATAACATATCTTAATTCTTTTTCCTCCTTTCCCTCCATTCTCAATTTAAAATATTTTCTTTTAGTCAGCATAAGATTCATTTTTAATAACTCTTTATCAAGTTACTTATCATAAACATAGATTAAAAACCCAACTAAAGGCCAAAAATATAAAACATTTAAGACATACTAAATCGCAGTACATCTTTGAATACATTAGCCATGCCAAATTACAATAACTTTCATTTTTGCCTCGTTTTTGTCTTTTATTTTGTATTTTATATAAGAGAAACCAAGATGTAGTCAAGCCTGTGAGTTGGATGTTATTTTTCTTTTAAAAAAAAATATTGAGAAACAAATAGCAATGAGACATTTTCAAAACCAATTGATAGGACAGTTTCAATAATTAATACATAGCATATTATTGTCTTCCTAGTGGTTATTCATAGTACAAGATGCATACGTGATATCCTGTCCAAACACTACTAGCACAAATCTTTCTTCTCAATGAATTAAGAGAAAGTAGCTGTATATCTGTCCTAACTATTTTGCATATACAGATAAAAATGGTCCTTCTTTTGTATTTTCAATATAGCTTTTAAAGAGCCATTCACTGCCCACAGAATATAATCAGCTCCCCAGCATTTCCAGTAGTTTTCATAGCTAAGCAAGTTCTTAGTCTAGTTCTGGGGATTTGGGCAATGACTTATTAATTATAGTGTACCGTAGCATTTCTAAACTGAAAGACTGAAGAGTCATTGCACAACCCTCAGTTCTGTGTAGTATCACGCTAGATGATCTCGGCTCACATAGAGTAAAAATTGTGCCCTATGTGAATCAAGGATGATTGTCAAGAGGATCAGCTTTATAGCCAACTTGTACATTAGTAAAGCAAGCTCCAGATTGCACTGCATCTGCCAGCAAGGCGCGACTTTTGGTGTGCTCTCTGGCTCCTGGAAACCATTTCTGCTCCCTCTACTCTGCCGGTACCTCTAAGCAGCATAGCCCATAACTTTCCACCATGATTCTTCTGCCTGGAAGCCAGCTGATGAGGGATGGAATCCTATGAAACTGTGAGCCTAATTTTTTTATGAGATAGTCATAAAAAAGAGACAGTCATTGGATATTTTATCCTAGCAACATAAAGCTAACCAATGAGCTTGTGCTCCTTCCTCTATGACTTTTGTTCAGTGGCCTGAAACATAATTTCTATCAAACTATAAAATAAATGTAAGAATATGGACAGCTAGATGTACGCTGTAATGTATTAAGCTATGGATACTTGTGGACTGTTTGTTACACAGTATGATCTAGTTTTTCTGAAGAATTCTAGATGATAAATACTGTTGGATTTATGAGCTATCTGGGTTCCTTCAGAAATATTCAACCCTCCATTCATAATAGAAAAGCAGCTATAGAAAATCATGATACATGCACAATTGAGTGAGGTTTTGCCTCTTAAAACTTTATTTACAAAGCGTTGTATGAGTCAAATACAGCTCAATCATGGTTTGGAGATTTTGAAAGGTGAACAATATAACACAGGACAAATATCACAGTAGTTTATAATGAATCACCTAATAATTGCATATGACAAGAGCAGAAAATTTATCCACACACTAAATACTAAAGAATCCAGCTGAGGGTCTAGAGCTCATAAGGCCCATCAAAAAGTCTCAAGGAGACCCGCTTCATGGATTTGCACTGGAATGATCCAACATCAGTGGTGGAAGCTAGAAAGTGTATGCCAGTTTAATAGAGGATCTGTATTAGGAAGATGAGGAATCTGAACAGGAGCCAGGAAGCAATGTTCGAAGTAAGCACTAGAGCTCTCCCAAAAGTACCACAGCATCCTCAGCAACAGTGAGGTTCTGAAATCCTCCAGCAATGAGAAAAGCCAAGTTCTCATCAAGAAAGCCAGTGTCACAAACTTCATGAGCCTGAGCAGTGTACCATCTTCTCCTTCAGAGCCAGGAATTGATGCTCAAGATGAGGACCCAAGATTCTCCAAAGTTTATCAAGAAAGCCAGAACGACAAAGTCCTCTAGAAGCGTAGCCCAAGAAAACCAGCAGCTTCCAACAGCTCTAACAGCTTCTCCAAACTGCTTCCCTAACAGTGTTGTAGCTGCTTCTTCTGCTCTGCCTTTAGGCTGATAATAACAATTCTCAGGAGGCCTTCCCACACCCAGCAGCACACAAGTTTAATTCAGCTGGGTATAGTAAATTGATCATCTATTAGAAATCCACTTACAGTCCACCCCTGGTCAACTTAATAATCATGCACATTTAATAAACTAGACTTCAGGGGAAGATTTGTGAAAAGTTAACATGTCTTGATCTATTTTCGATATAGTAACATTACAATTACATATACACAATTTTTTAAACTCAGTCCTGCATTAAAAACAAAATTTTTAAAGAGTGATCAAAATTTAAGTTTAAACTCAATAGTTCTATTAATTAACCTGATTACAAACATATACAAAGATGACATTAAAACATTAAAAGAGGGCCAGCCAGGTAGCTCAGCAGACTAAAGTGCCTGCTTAGGCAAGCACAGTGACTGGGGTTCACCCCTGGTCTGCCATACTGGCCCCACCCTCAGGGCATGCTGAGATAGGAACTGAGACTGCTACTGGTGGTGCTCACCTGCGGCGCACTTGGGAGGCTGCAAACAGGAGGATCGTTACTCCTCCAATCTTTGTAGTTAGACCCTGTAGACCCTGTACTAAATATATTAAAATAAAAAATAAACCTTTAAACAATTAAAAGAATTATTACAATCAGTCCCTATTTTGCATTAATTTTTGCAAAGCACCACAAGACTAAAAATCAGGGTTCTTCTGCGATTTGAATGCACTCATTCTCAGGTGCAAAGCTTCAGTTGATGTTTGCATTGTTCTGTCCTTAATATTATCATCAATTTTATCCTTGCAATCAAATGTCTATTACAGCCACCCCTTTGACCAAATGTTTTGTATAACCTTGCTGGCTCTGCATTCTTAATTTCAAACATACATCTGGCCAAAAAGTTACTGGCTTTCAACAGTAACTATGCTACCTTCCATATAGTAGACTGCATTGAAATTTTTCTTAATCTACCCTGGTAATGTCTCCAAACACAAGCAAAATGCAGAGCCAATTTTTGCCAAAGCACAATACACTGCCTGGCTCCAGCACCCAGTGAAGTTCCTAATTGAAGCCTTCTGAACATCATCTTCCCTGGAAGCACTTCCATCATACTCTGATTTCCCAGGCTTCAATCAGAATCTCCAATATACTTTACATCACACAAGGGTGATATCTGTGGCCTGTATCTTAAAATATTTCCAAATTAATGACAAAGTTTCAAAGTCACATGGCCAAGCAATATCACAGTAGTAACCCTACTTCTGGTACCAATTTCTTTTTCAGTTACTCTTCTCTCATTGCTTGGACAAATAACTGACACTCAAAATTAAGGAAGGAGAGGTTTATTTATTTATTTATTTATGTATTTACTTATGGAACCGGGGATTGAACTCAGGCCCTTGTGCTTGCCAGGCAAGCGGTTATTCTACTGAGCCATCTCCCCACCCCCAAGAAAGGTTTATTTAGCTCACATTTACTGCAGATTTTGGCTTGTCGTCAGCTGGCTCAAGACAGACTGACACATGGCAGAGGGCAGCACTTCATGGCTGTGGATGGCAGCAAAACAATAAAAGCAAAAGGGAGGTGTAGCAGCAACAATGGCAACAGAGAAAGTCTGTCTCCCCAATGTTGCATTCAGGCTGTCTGCCCCAGGCTGGGTGCTGTACTCACACCCATAATCCCAGCAGCACTCACATTCCTAATCCCAGTGGATCATGAGTTAATCACAAACTCTAGAAGTCCACCTAATGACTGCATGAGGCTTTGGGGGGGACAACTGGACACAAACCATAACAAGTCCTCAGGCTATAATTTCTTGACATGGAAGCTAGACTATATAGATAATGAAATAACTGTCATCATTTTAATTATTAAATAGTACTTTTTGTGTGACAAAAAGTAAATTGTAAGTACTATATAATTTTAAGTTAGATAATTTCTTTAAGTTAGCTTATTACAAAAATATTCTATTTGGATGATGTTTTTCAAACATAATACATATTTGGGTATACAAGCTTGGAGATTTTTATTTTAGGTAAGCTACTTTACCTTGCAGACTAGATTTTACCTGGTGGACTAGATGAAAAAATGAATTTTCAAGTCAGACAGCACTGAATTGAATATTCACTCTGTAACTTGTCAATGTAAGCTTTGTAAAGTTTAAATAAGAGTATGGGTAATGATAGCCTTAAATTGCTGACTAGAGTAATTTTTGCAAAATACTATTGCTAGAGATCAGCAAGCAACAGATACAAAGGAAGTGCTACTCGTCTTCCTTCCTTCTAGCTCCTTCCTTCCTACCCCCTTTCTCCTCAGGGTTCAGCCATACTGCTCTTCTTTAAGGAAAACCTGGAGCTTGAACCTATTTTGTTTTTTTCTAACATAGTTCATTAAGAGAATACAGCCTTTTCTTTCACCCATTTCATGCTTTACCTCCTTAAATAAACATCGTGCCTGTGTCCCCCTGTCGGCTCTCTGGCTGCCTTTGTTTCTTATTGCTCTCTATGCAAAATTACCTTAGTCTCTGTCCTTTCTTCCATTGAGCAGGGCATCTGCACTGTGTGTTTTCGGCCTTGTCCACTCTCATGAAAATTCGACTCAAGTTGGAATAGAGGTGAGGGGACAGAAGGGTCATGTTTTATTTAATTTTTATCTTAAACAGTACTTTACAGTAATTATACGTTACTTATGTAATTATAGATTCAAAAATTACTTCACCATTTAATATTGAGATAAATGTGCTTATCCTTCCTGTATTTGTTATTACAAAAGCCTGAGATTTAAAGAGATTTCGTTTTGTAAAACACATTATTTTTTAAGTATTTGTAAGGTCAATTTTTCTTTCAGAATTGACATTTCTGGGCAGCTATGCTGTTTTATGAAGCATTGCCATTTACTGTAAGCTCCAGTACATGTTCTCTTAGCTTTAAAAATACCTTCAAAGTGAATGTAGATCAGTTTTTTAAAGGTGAATTCTTTAAAGAAGTCTCTTATCTTTGCAAAAATAAACTATTACAGTGCACAAAAGTTCACAGGTATTTCAAAATACACAAAAAATTTTTTACTCATAGAAGTGTTGCTTAACTGCACAAATTTCAATTTTGTTATCTAATGTAAATATAACTTTTATTTTAACAATTCATTTCTTTATGTAACTTAGATACTTGATAACTTACTGGTATTCCCTAAATCTCATATGGAACAGTTTGAAATCAAATATTTGATCATTAATTTGGTTTAACTATTGTTGCAAAATTAGAATACAGTAGTTTGAGGAAGAAAGGAAGAAAAGCTAAGTATAAATTATGTCAGATTACCTTCAAAATAAAGACATAATTCAATAAAAATTTTGCCACAAATTTGATAAGGACAATGCAATTTGATCAATTCCAAGAGAAAAAACATGGCTGTTGTTATAAATGGAAGTCTAATTCCCAAACAGTGAAATTAGATCATTTCCATTGACAAAAGTTATACAAGTTGCTATACATGGTTTCAAGTAAGTCCTGAGGGGATTTGACTGACCTTGTCAGATACAAAAGTTACAGTTTTACTTAAATAGGCCTTGCTTTAACTTGGTTTTAACCATTCATCAGAAAAGTATAACCACAAGGTATAAAAAATAATGCCATATAAATATGCTGAGCTGTAAAAGGCTGAGGTCAAAACTTCAGACAAGTTCCAGTTGTGCTGACAGCCCTCTACTGTTATGGACTATTGGACTCTATTGGGTTATTTTGCTGAATTCACGTACCTACAATATTTGAACTGGCAAGTACTTCTCCAAATAGAGCATTTCTAAACACAGTGGAACATCCATCTCTGACAAAACAAAACAAAAAAGGGGATATAAATAAAGGACCATTTTGTAGTGAAAAA